>JABWIB010003780.1:33288-44783 GCA_016617825.1 Platyplectrum ornatum
TATCAACCAAAATTTACCACTAACTTAAAGTACAATATGTCACGAAAAAACAATCTCAGAATCAGTTGGATACGTTAAAGCATTAAAAAGTTATTACCACATAAAGTGACACATGTCAGATGTGCAAAATAGGGCTGTGTCTTTAGGGACCAAATAGGCTGCGTCTTAAAGGGGTTAATAACAAATCCAGACATGACATGAAGTGTTTTCTATATCAAAAGAAAATGATAAATGTTACTGATAAACACGTTTTGTAGTAATGAAAATAGGTGGATGGAAGTGGTGGTGTACACCAATAAAAAATATGATGTTATGAGGGAACAGTATTTTAAGATCACATCACGTGGCAACAATACACTTGCCTGATAAATAAGCATCATCACATTTTTCTCAGTGCACCTATTTCCATTGTATTTTCTTCTTGGAAGGACAGGTTGATTCTTTAGGTGCAGGCTATGCCCTAGAACTATTATTTTCTAACTTTGTATTTTCCTGATAAGAAATGAACCAGTTGTGAAAGATGTTAGAAGTACTGGAAAAGAGCCAGATTGGGAGAACTGTATATTTCAGCAGATAATATAAAAGGTAATGCTGTGATTAAAGGATTAGTACTGCAGGCATTGTGGACCAGATTAATAAATATACAATTTCAGAGGCGCTGCAATAGTAATATTCTGTAATACCCCGTTCACATAGACTACCCTGGTAAATCTCAAATCTGTTTTTAACAAGCAGGGTTGTTATCTGTGGATCTGAATTACCCTGGTATTTAACCCTGTTCACAGTGCCACTACCCTGGTAATTCACAAACTACCTTGGTCCTACACCGTTCACACTGAACCAGGGTAATTTTAGCGCTGTTCACTGAGCACACTACCCAGGTACTTCATTCAACCTGGGAGGTTGGCTGAATTACCCGGGTAATAGCCCTCTGTGTGAACGGGGTATACGTGGCTGTAAGAGGAAATTCATATAGCCAAGGTGTCAGAGGTGTATTAAAATAAATCATGACAGATCATAAACAATAGCATTTAGTGTACTAGAACAATGGTTGGGAACTGGAAGAAAACCACCTTCCTGGTGACAGGCAGGGAAATAATCCTAATATAGCATTTAAAAAAATTTGAGGCACATTCTATGCTTTGATGGAAGACGTCTGTTCTGAATTTAGTTAATTTAATAGGATATTGACTGTATTTTACAAGGATATATATTGCATATGTGGGTGGATAATGAGAGCCATCAATCATTTAAAAATGTAGCATCTTTCATATTATACATCTTCTAATTAGCAGAGGCGTACCTGAAACAAAATAATACTAATGCCTTTTTCAGATTACCATCACACACAAAAAAAGAAATTTTTTAAGCTGTATATTTAGGAATTTCTGGCTACCCGGGCAGTTCCATGAAATTCCTAGGTTTTTGATCGTAATATGAATGTAGCATAAAACTGGCTATTCATTAGACTATTTTTAGCCCAAATGCATGATTATCGTGGATTTATGCTAAAAATGGTTGGCGTGGATGGCCGCTTTAAAAAAAAAAACGATAAAACAGTGAAAAATGTAAACAAAAGATATTACTGATCAGTCGTAATCCATGGTGCCCAGGCACAGCTGCTAAAACGTATAGCTTTATTTATTTTATTTACATTTTTTTTTTTGACACATGGACACATTCTCATGGATGGCCCGAAGACGGGGAGATTTTCCTAGGGAAAATGCCATTTTACCACAAGAACAATATTGTTCTTGTGGATGCCAACCTTAAGACTGCAATATTCCATTTTAGTTTTTGTACCTTTGCATTATATTATTTTCTCTGCAAGTTAATCTTCTATTTTCACATAACAGTACTTCCCTGCTTAGGTACATAGGAATCCCTAACCTAGGTAGGAATAATATTTTTTGTAATATGAAATTATTAATGTTTCACATAATTCATACAAGAAAGTCACTAAGTAAAAAGCTTTAAATCCTGGGCACATAATTACATCTTTTTCATGGAGAACTGTTTAATAAGTAATCCCTTCCATGTATTATATACGTATCAATCTGAAAAGTGGATTTAGGCTGACAGATGATAACATTCAATACCTAATCTTGTAACTTTACATGTACTTTATATCATTTCTTACAATCAACACCAAACTGACATGCAAATTACATTACCCTAGAAACACAGTAATGGATGCAAGATAGGAAACTCGTTGTTTCATACAATGACCCAGTCTGCTCAAATTAGTCATATGATCTGGAGTCAAATAGGGTGATTCTGAGCAAAGTGTAAAGGAAGGGCTTAAAAGCATAATGCACCAATTGTAGAATCTTAATTTATTATGAAAAGTCCCTTTTTGTAAAGGGTGTTGTGTTTTCTTTAATTGATCAATCCTCAGACAATACTGATGGGGATCATATGTCTTTTTGGTACACCACAAACTGGTATTTCCCATTTAGTTAAATTAAAAAGGCCTAATTCCACAATGATCTCTACACAACATAAATGTGTCTCAACCTTTTACACAGAATAATAAAAAAAACTATCTTACCTTTTAAGTTTCAGTGACTGCGCCTGTCAAACAAGAAGAAAATATGTATGTTTAAACTGTGAAGTATATTGTAGGCAGAGTATGTAGTTTGTATCAGAAATAAGACCTGTAATGTGACCCTCTTTCAACTACAATATATAAAGAACAGGGGTATTCAGTGTTAGCCAGATTCGATCAGATCCAAAATGGTACTTCTTAATATGAGAAAGACATTTCCTGATATAATTTGTATCAACCAGTCAACTGTCATCAGAGTATGGAAATATTCAGTATTTGATTCAGACAGCAGAACCATCAAGCTTTCAATTCCCCTGCAAACTCCCCGCTTATTAAATTTAGGCCAATAGTCTGTCATACACGAATCAGGATAAGCTCCAGAATTTTCATGTATCCAGGTTCTTAGTATTATAGAGCAGATTTTTGCTCTTCTTTGGCTGCTATATAAGTTGTGACATGTAAAATATCTACTATAATGTTCCTATATTTGTAGTTGAACCTACACAATACATGTGATCAGTCATATATACATTTTTATTGACATCACACTGAGAGGTGTATCCCTATAGTACTGAGATATTGATAGATACAAAATGGAAGCCAGTAGGTGTTTAATAATAAAACACTCCATTATGCCGACAATATCTGAACCCAGAATATGGAAATTGACGCGGTTTCCATAGTCTGGATCCGGCCCAGTTTTCCTAAAAATATGACAACTACGTTGAAGTCAGAATTGCATACCATTGCTTTCCTCTCTATAAAGCATCAAATATTTTAAAGGTTCAAAAAGGCTGTATTTCTATGAATTGAAAGGTATCAGTGCAGCTCCCTTATCAGAGCCTTTTCCCATTACTGATATCCATATCGCAATATAAGAGGAAAACGTGTTAAAATATGACTGCTCTAAACAGACATTTGTCTCCAGTTGTTGATAAAAGGGCGGTGATGCCTTTTCTCCTTTGCTTGAAACTTATTAATAATGTGGTTAATATTCTCTATTCATATACACAAGCTTAGNGTTGACTTACAATACAATAGCTTATTAAGAGGAAATGAGTATATGTTTGTGAATGTGAATAATGTATTTACATGTACTGATGGTCATGGAATGTCACAGACATATATTTTCAGATTCACCATTATTTTATCTGTAAGTCTATTTAATAATTGCATTTTTCATGTTTCTTTTCATTATTATAGTAATTTATCAAACATGCAAGACAAAAGAACAGTAACAGTGGCTAGGGCAAGAAACATGAAGTAACAAGAACCTTCTTTATATGTCATGTACTACATACACATTACTATCAATACCTGTCAGAATTGTACAGAACTGCATGACGTGATTAACAAATGAACTCCTATGTGATATAAGGTTAATCTGTAAGTGTAGCTTAATTTAATAAAAGGCAAATGTAGGGTTTGAGATGCAATTGACACTAAGTTTAAGATAGCTGTGAGTATACACAGAACACTGATATAAAAGAAAATTCATACATTTCTCTTAACTACATTCGTTACATAGAGGATTGGACTCAAAGTTTTGTTAGTGCATGCAGGGTGCAGACTATCTTGAGATGAGCTTTTTTCCCTTTTTGTAAGAGCCATATTCGCCAAGGCTGCATCTTATACAGCCACAGTCTCTGTGCTTAACTGCTATTTAAATAGCTTTTTTAAAGCATTAAAAACCCATTTAAATGACTTTTTAGTGTGTTTGGTAGTGGTATATCGCCACTACACTGGCATTTTTATCAATGTATTAAAAAAATGTATAAGGGTATGTCATACCATCACTTCTGCCACTAATATAATTGAAAAACTATAAATCCCCATCCACTTCCACTATTTTCTATGTTTCCATACCGCCAATTCAAAATTTACACTTTACACACTGGTTAGAGGGGTGAGTAGGGCCGAATTTTGGATGTGTCCTTATATTGTACAATTATGCCTTTTTTCTGGAACAGAAATTTGACTTGTAGAATGTGCTGTGTTTTTATAATTAGACATTATTATACTTAAAGCTGGGCATTCACTAGAACCATTATAGTGTATATTAGTGACGATAAACGGGGTGATTTTTCACCTATGGAAAGAGCCTACAACATATGAGTGAACACCTTGGGGCTGATCCAGAATTCTGGAGTAAGGGTAAAACAGGTGCAAGTGTAGACCTGGGCTAAACCAAACATTCAACTGCAGGGGAGACAAGTATAAACTGTGAGAACAGATTAGGTGAAGTGTTTTACCTGNATGCAATAAAATAAATTAATTAATTAATTTTTACCCCTCACATTGAAATATGGATTCCCTCAGCTCTACACTTCCACCTAAAAAGGTGTAAGTGCAACTCTGGATCAGCCCCATAAGCTGGACAGCCAGGCTGCATAATAGTTTCTTATAAGGTGCGTTATTTGTAAGTGAACTTTCTTTGATATATATATGTAATTTGCTTTTAACGTTTGATGTTTGGATTACTATATAAGTTAACGTTAGGTAACTATGGTGTCTAATTCCATGTAAAGTGCCACTAAGAACATTCTGAAATATGAGGAAGACGCATGTGTGCCATCACCTTTGGATACTGTGTTTACTTAAAATGAAGTGGAAACTTATTCCATATTGACCAGAAGCTTTATTCAGCTATGTCGTTATTAAACAAAACACAGCACTAAGCAAACTTCACAATAATTTGATTAAGCCTCAGCCTGATTAGTCACATCAATTTCACAGTAAACCCACAGCTGAGTTTTTAAATAGAAAGGATTACAATGGTTTACTGCTCGGCAATAACTGTACCCAATGATACAACAGCTGAGATAAATTTCTACCAGCACAACTGCACAAAGAAAAGTTCTGAACGTATTAATGGATAAAACACACCTTCAAAGACTTGACCCCAATCAATCAGGACAGGATGTAGTCATTTTCCAGTCAGGGCGTCTGATCCTGATGTACTAATGACAGGTGATTTCCGCATGCAGAATGCAGAAACCATCTGTATGTTTGCACTTGTTATGTCTAGAACCAGAACTTCCAAATGAAAATCCAGTCTTGCATACGACATGTGCACAGATTTGGGTTTGATTGCTTGGGAGAAGAATTTAAATTGTACANTATGGTCTTGGCTGCTGACTTTTTGTACAGATCTTCTTTATAAGCAACCCTTTGCAAAGCGACGTAGGCGTAAAACATAAGCCTGGCTTCAGAACGCATATGTGACTAATCTTCTATCTGTGCTGGAGGGGAGGGCATTGAGAGAACGTGATTGTATCAACCAGGGCTGGAAGTGGGTATGTATATGAGGGTATGCAATACTGTCACTTTTCGCACTGATTTTATTTAAAAAAAAAACAAAAACAAACTATGAATCACTTCAATTATTTTCTAAGGTTTCATACCGCCACTTCTAAATGTCCATACCAAAACATCTAAATTTCCACCTCATTCACATTGTTGACATGGACAGGAGATTTCACGTTGACCTGTCAGCAATACAGCAATCGGGTCCACAACAAAATAGTAAATGTAAAAAAAGTTGTCATATTTAATTATTTACTGATTTGTACTGGCAGTTCTGGTGACTGTATTAAGGATGTGTTAAGCCCTATTCCAATTTTTGAGCGGTCCTCACTTTATATGGGGCCAGCTTAGTAGTCTGAATCTTGATATAGCTGTGTCTAACCAGTTTTCTTCAAGACACACTACAAAATATTCTTATTCTGACATATTTACACAACAATACATGTGGTTATTGTCAGATATGAAAGTGTTGCAAAAATAAGCAAATAGTGCCTACTTAGTATGCGAAAGCTTTGTAACATGCAATGTTTGACTGGTACAGTTATTGTTTATCCTGAGCTACAAAATTGTTGAACAATGTAAAAAGCACATTAAAGATTTAGATGAAAAACTGGATCTCATTGAGCAGTTAAAGCAGCAATAGTCTGAAAAAGCCTCTTAGTCATCACACCACAAAATGTATTAATGCTTCTACTCAATGGATGGATTTATTTTATAGGTAAGAATGTGGTGTCCTAAAAAAACTTCACATTGCAACAGCCAACCCGACCCTTTGTTGACTTTGTATTATAAGACTTTTATTTACTGACCATGGAATTTTAATTTCAGGTAATATTTACTCCACTGAAGTAATTGTTGATTTTACAGAATAAAGATTATATGTTGAACTGCAGGGGATCAACTGAATGTATTGGGTGTCATCTTTTACACTTCAACTTGTAGTAACAACCATTGAATACTTGCCTATGAGGAAAAAAATCTCGCACTTGTTGCATCATGCTCAATGCCAGTAACCGCTCTATTATTTTCAAAGTTTCATTTACACAACACAAAAGAACACATATAGTTACTGTAACTACAAATGCCATTGCAATATTAAATAGAATATTAATTATACTTAAAGTTTTAATAATTCCAACAACTTAATGATTTTTTTTCTACACATAGAAATTGACATCTCAACAGAAAAACTAGCAGTCAAGCATGGATTAGATAAATTACATCCTCACCCACTTAAGTAAAAAAGTAAATGAATATGATAAACATAAGCCTAGAATTCAATATACTGTGACATTTTTAGTTTTTAGAATTGTTTGATTTTTTTAATCATTTTCTCATTTTCCTGTATGTATATCTTCATTAAGATGAATATTTAAGGTAATCTACTAAGCAGGGAGATTACAGGGAGATGGAAATGAGGGGATGTTGCCCATAGCAACCAATAATATTCAAGCTCGCATTCTCCAGTATGTAAAATGAAAGCTTTAATCTAATTGGTTGCTATGGGCAACATTCCCACTTTTTAATCTCCATGCAATCTCCCTGCTTAGTTAATTTAGTCCATAGACTCCTATTAAATAAAAAAAANAAAATAATTTAATAAACTACAAATATCACTCCTTACATAGGACCTGATCCTGACTTAACAGTGTTCATAAGTTTCAAGCTTTTCTTTAACATAAGTACTAAACAGTGTTGGCTGAAGGCACAATCTGCTCAGGCGACACCTGTAGCACAGCCTGTTAACATTTCAGGAACAGGCCTCTGTGTCCAGGCACTGTCCATAAGCTGTCATGGTAGCACTGCTCAGAGATCAGCAATGTAACACTCATGTGACCAAAGGTCACTTCAGCATCCTTTGCAATGCAATTCAAATGTGAAGAAATCAAAAGGTAAGAAAGTTGTGGGATGTGAAAAGAAGAAAAAGTGGTGTTGCATATTATACATAGCGGGGGAAGCATAGGGGACTGTACTGTATAGGACAGAAACGAGAGAAAGCGACTTCTATATGATAGCAGCATAAAATGATTATTAAAGCTATCTTATGCTCTAATATGCTGCAAGATTTATATCATAATCAGGGACCAGCCCATGATAAAGCAGAATTATCTATATATATATGTGTCCAAATATCTATATATATGTGTCCAAAAATTATCCATATAGATCATTTTTTAAAAAAGACCCTAATTATTCCTATAGAATGTAAGCTTGCGAGCAGGGCCCTCTTCCCCGCCCATTCTGTCTGTTACAATCTAGTCATGTCTTATTGATTGATGAATTGTAAACATAAATATTGGTAAACATAAATATAAATCAAACAATCATAAGAAATGTAGTTTTATTTATGTATTCATTTATTTTAATTCTTGTGAACAGGTTTATAAACTGCTAATTATAATTTGCAATAAAAATAGGATAATACTTACTTAATAAATCCAATACTTAGCATCTGAAGTGAGCTGTCATTGTAACGTCTGCTAAGCACTCTGTACCTGGCACACACAGTCTTTGATTGGAGTCTAGCAAACATTGAGGAGGCTTTCCACTAATTCCAGGCGGCAGGCCCACGAAGACTGGATTCAAAGCACTTTTTGGGAATTTGGTACAAGATAGAGGAGACTCTTGTTTTATTTTATTTGTTATGGATTCTGAATTGAGTTTTATGCATTACAGCATTGGTTTCTTTTTTTCACAATATCACAGTTCTTCCCTATTTATTTCATCGCCACATAAATTTGAATGGAGGGATGCTGAGAAGAATAATGTTCCCAAATATTGGATTTTGATTGTTGTCCTGCGCAGCCTAAATTCTATTGGCCCTCAATTAAATATAGTTGTGGTTCCATTTTTATTGCAATTATAATTAACTGTTATAAAAAAAAAGACATAAATGATACAAAAATACTGTGATATGATTGGAATGTATGCTTTTATTACCCGTATTTATTAAGGTTATTTGGTAAAAATTATATATAAGTACTTTTTTGCACACATTGGCACTAGATTTACCATTTATTACTTCTAAAGTTGTATAAAATAGACAGCGGCGAATAGGGAGTTTTATAGCACGCTGTCAAAATAAGTCCAAAACCTCTTTCAAGTTTGAAAACTAGGATGTAAGAGTTAATTATCTTTCNTATTTATGGGGCACCAAAGTATTTCATGCTTTCTTAAATAGATTAATTTTAACCACAGCCATAATATTTAATAATACCACAATTTTTGTCATAGTTTAAATGAATCTGTTTTATGAAGTATGAATAAAAATGTGTGTTTTAATGTTTTTCTATTTATCTTTTTGACCAGATAAATACTAAAGTGTTAGAGCGAATTGGCTCCTACTTCTTATTTTGGTTGAAATGATTTTGGTTTTGAGTGCATTACTGCAAACCAAAAATATTTCTTTTTTATTTTTATAGATTAAGGGGGAGAAAATAGAGTTGTATGTGATACATACAGTGGGGACAAGGGGGTTGAATGGGTACAGGAAGACAAAGACGGACAGAGTGGAGGACCTGAGGCATGCAAGGAGAGAAAGATGCACTGGGAACATACAGGGGAAGAAGGATGAACTGGAGGTATACATGGGGAGAAAAATGGACTGGTGACATACAGTTGAATAAATATAGGGCTGATTGGATGTCAGGAGATATACAGGTGGACTAGGGGTGTGAGAGGACTGATGGAGACATACAAAGGGGAGAATGGTTAGAGCCATACAAGTGATGGCTGAAAGTGTAGTGTAAAAGACTGTAGGTAAGTTAAAGGTTTTTAAGCTCATTTATGCATATAAATGTGTCTATATATAAGTATATATGTGTACAGGGCTGGACTGTGACTAAAAATCAGCCCTGGCATTTAATGCACCTAGAGCTATCCACCAATCAGACTGCTGATAGTTATCCTCTTTTTTTTTCTAGGCAGCAGGTAATCAGTGAATGGCTGTCAGCACACTGATTGGTGGATGGCTGAAGCTCTCCAGCAGCACTTGGTAGCAGACCATCACTCCAGTGCCCATCTGGCACTTGCCAGAAGTGCCAGATGGCCAGTCCGGCCCTGTAAGTGTATGTATACAAGTACTTAAATACTTAAGCTTTCAAAAAAAATTCTGATCATTGTTTTGCAGCATCAACGTGTGATGCAGTACGTACTTTGTGAAATTAGAATTCTCTACCACACAGACAGATTCCATATAGTACAACCTATGTGCAATTTACCATTATGCTTTTAGACTATGGCAGGAAACCATAAACCACAAAAACAGAATGAGACTGCGAAGAACAGGCCACACAGCAAACCTTAACCTGTTTAGATTCATTGATTTTTTTATCAGTAAATTTTGTTTCAGCGATACAATTAACTTTGATATTCTTAAGTAAAACACATTCTAAGACTATTTCAGAGGGTTGCAGATTAAAATCATCATTTACTATTCCATCACAAAAGAGATTAGGAAATACAAAGCAAACAGTTCTCCCTAAACTAAACATACTATAACTTTATCAAGAACTATGATTTCAGTTGTATGTAAATACAGCCAAAGGTCATTTGCTAGACATTTAGCTTTATCTCTGAGTACTATTATCTTATATGTTGTGCCATTACCACATTCTATGTTGGCTGTCCAGTAATTGTGCTATTCAATCATTGCCAAAGCTAGCACCAAAGGTACAAAAACCATTGAATTTAAATAATAGGATTATGGCCAATGCAGCCACAGTGAATAAAATAAAGAATGTCTGCCAATTACACGTTGAAAAGGAAAAGGTAATCATTCATCTCAGTGAGTCAACAAGATTAGAAAGGTAACAACACCTTTTGGTTCAAGACTATATACACATGAGTACTTATTTAGATAACATCAATGAGATTACGAATGCAGAATAACAGCTTATGTTCCGTTAATGCCTCTTCAAAAAAAAACTATAACAAGGTAGCACTTAGGAATGAGGACAGCTTAAGCTGTGTCTTGCCTTTCTATATAGTTTCCAAATCATAGGGAGTAAAGAAAAGTTGATGTTTTATATTCAACCCAGGCAATTAGCTTAAGAAGAATTACATTATAGTTAACATTGTAATGGCTGACAACATTTTATATATAGTATGTCTCACTGATTCTATGTTCCAGTTACAATCCCACAAAAAAAAAGCTTTTTTTCAAGTTGGGTATTTGCCATGGCTGAGATCACTACAGATGTTCTAACCCGTTCAGATTGCACAGTTAACCCGGGAATTTTAGGATATTTTGGTGAAATTCCCAGGTTGGTGTATTCCTGGGTAGATCACTGATTAAAAAAAAAACAGTTTCACTGAGGAAATATCATGTCAAAGTAATATTATTGCATTTTTTGACTGGGTCACAAGTGTAGTAGATCAAGGGGGATAAGCTAGCTGGAGAGTGTGGCAAATACAGTTTAATGCCAAAAACAGTGCAAAAGTGCACAAAACCCTAATGCTCAATATACCATTAATGGCGTTACTTTAGAAACGACTGAGGAAAGGGATTTATGGGTCACAAATTTATGTGACTTAAAGGTAGAAAGGCAATGTAAAAAGTCAGATGCTTGTATCTCTGTATAGGGCACTGGTGCGGACTCACCTAGAATACTGTGTTCAGTTCTGGTCATATCTCCAGAAG
>JABWIB010003781.1:4813-15195 GCA_016617825.1 Platyplectrum ornatum
TAAAAGACTTCTTTGTGTAACAGTAACGCTGGTCAGTATCTGTGTGCAAAATACAAATATAAAGTATTCTCCCTGCATGCACACACTGACATTCATTTTACCTCCCCTGCAATTCCATACCTCCCAACTGTCCCGATTTCAGCGGGACAGTCCCGCTTTTGGGGGCCTGTCCCGCTGTCCCTCCCTCCTCAGTGTTTGTCCCGCTAACGGGACAAACTTTTTTTTTCAATTAAATGCCGGGAGTCGAGGCGCCAAAAAGGGGCGGAGCTTGCCCGTGGAGGGGCGGAGTCAGGGCGTGCCAGAGGCGGAGTCGGCCGGGTCCGGGGGCGGGGTCGGCCGGGTCCGGGGGCGGGGCTTATTTGTCCCGCGGCCCCGACCTCCAAAGTTGGGAGGTATGCAATTCATCATGGTTTTACCCACTATTGAAAAATCTTATGATTGGAACAATTTATCTTATAGTGTATGGCCAGCTTAAGTGAGGACTTTCTGATACAAGGAAGAGGAATATTCATTTATGTGGTCGTGTTGCTGGGGACAGGTAAATCTTCATATTATTATTGCACCTTCTAAGAACAATTCCCTCAAATGAATAAACACTTCACAAGAACTATACTTATCAGCATCATGAAGAAAACCTCCCAGATATGTGCTGAATGACATGGCAGCCATCTTGCTACTCCTGGAAAGACTAAACTGCCAGTATTAAAGCTAAATCCTATGCCTAGTAATGATGTGCGAGGGCTACATAATAAAACAATCAGTGTCTCCTGTCAGTGTGACAGCACCGCACTCCCCCTGTCACCCCTCAGCCACACTCCGCTGCTCCACACTGATCCCGCCTCATGACTCAGCGCAGAACACGATGAGCTCGGCTCTCTGCTATACAGCCTGCGCCTCTTTTCCCGGCATCCCCTGGGCTACGGCTAAGCGAGATACTTGCTAGTCATTCCCGGACCGGAAGCGGAAACTAACCTCTGCAGGCACCGGGCATCAACATGAAGGAGGCTACGGCAAAGCGTCGAGAACCGGTGGATGTGGAGATGAAAGAGGAAGAACCGGCGGCCACAACCGGGGAAGCGGGAAAGAAGGAGCTGGATAGCGTGACGCTGGAAGGTATAGACACTGCATTGTCCATTGGTATTGTCTGCAGTCACCCTGTGAATGTGTGTCCATGGTTATCATTAGAGCCCATCTTGGTCTGTATGCTCTATTTACCACCCGATGACTTGCATTGTAACGTGTGCTTTGTGTATAAATACTGCTCCTATGTATTTATCAATGTGTCCATATAATAGGATCACCCCTGGCCTATAACAATGCCATGTACACACAAGCCAGGACGGTACTTCTAGTTTATTTCTCACTGTTATCAGCAAAGTATTAATGGATTGTGAAAATCACACATTCCCATTGCCCCCAGTATATTGTTTGTTGTACATAACACAGTATGAGACCTGTAACAATGCATGGTATGAGACTACAATGCATGGCAGTAAGGGGCTCCTGCATGCTAGTGTACACGAGTGTTTCGCAGCTGTAATAACTTTCAAAGTGTCTATCAGGTACAGTGACAGCTGCTTTGTGCACTAATCATTACATCAGGGATGCCACCTCTTCCGCTATCTCCGGGACAAATTCACAACAAATCCCCAGAGACCCAGTGATGTAAATCACAGCCTCAGCACCCATTGGTACTTGATGATATTACACCTGCCCATTAATAGCAAAGCTCTCTCAGCTAAACCCCAATTCTGCCATCTTTTAGTTTCTCCCAAGAGGTATGAACCTAAAATTGGCAGCCCAGCATTACAACCACTTATATATGCCGTTTGGTTTAACTAAGGGTTTTAAATATTAAAGAGTACATTATCTTACATCAGTGTATAGATTGTGTTAAGCTGCCTTTTACCATCTGCAGTGTGAATTTGAATTGTAGTGCACACCACCCCATCAGACAGATCTAATGTCTGTATACTTGGTTATTGGTATAGTAACATCTGGTATTTGGCTCATGGAGAGATCCTTATAATATCTATAGGCTCCTTTTAGAGATTTACATTTTTATAAGCTGCTTCTGTAGCACAGCTTGCAGTTTCAAAGGAAAAACCTTGTGTTGAATATGTTTCTACGGTACTCACTGTGACACTTTTTCTATGTTCTAGATATTAAGGAACATGTAAAGCAGATAGAGAAAGCTGTTTCTGGCAAGGAGCCTCGGTTTGTTTTACGTGCTCTGAGAGCTCTGCCCTCGACATCTCGTCGCCTAAATCCCAATGTTCTGCATAAAGCCATCAATGGCTTCTTCACTTCCAACCCTACTACCCGTGACATGCTAATTGGCTTCCTGGAAGAGGTAAGAACTGCAATTACAATGTATTTGTTTGTTTAATTCCTCTAATGCCAACCAGTGTCTCCTCACCTGTATCATGATATATCACAATGAGAAAATAACAGTAATTTACTAAGAGTAAATGCTGTCTACTTATTACTAATCTCTTCTTATGTCAGCTGATGGACACAGAGGGTGATCTGCAGTTCAGACCACGAATAGGCAAGGCTGCCTCAGCCCCACTACTCCCCGAGGTAGAAGCCTACTTGCAGCTCCTGCTGGTGATTTACCTGATGAACAGCAAGCGCTACTCTGAGGTAAGAGCATATTCCCAGACCAAGGTTACCAGACCCAGAGGCAAAGGATTTATTTGTATATTTTCTGGAGGACAGTTAAAAAATTCAACACAAAAAGACAAATGAATATTGTTAAACAGTGAACGGATTGTCTTCAGACGGCTATGAGACTGGTAACATTTAATTGGTTTAGTGGCATCTAGGAATTTGGACAACATTGTGGAAGTTTCTTGTTTATTCCTGATATAAAAAAGTATAACAATGTTTAAAGGGGGCTTTTGTAACAGGCATCGCTACCTCCAGCTGTGTATGGATTTGTTAGATCTAGAGCACTTTGGGTGCAAGGGGAAGGGCTTAAACATGTAACTACATTAGTATATACTATATAATTTTTGAACACTGTCTCCCACAGGCTCAGAAGGTGTCTGATGACTTAATGCAGAAGATCAGCCCCCAGAACCGGCGAGCTCTGGACTTGATAGTGGCAAAGTGCTATTATTATCACTCTCGTATCTATGAATTCCTCAACAAGCTGGATGGTGTCAGAAGGTGTGTTAACCATCCATTTCCTCAGTATATAAACTCTTGTTGTTGTATAGAACTTTCTGTTTCTAATTAATATAAACTTTTTGCAGCTTCCTGCATGCTAGACTCCGCACAGCTACACTGAGACATGATGCCGATGGACAGGCCACACTACTGAATTTGCTGCTTAGAAACTATTTACAGTTCAACTTGTATGACCAGGCTGAGAAACTAGTGTCAAAGTCTGTTTTCCCTGAGCAAGCGAACAACAATGAGTGGGCCCGGTATTTGTATTATACAGGTGAGCAGATGGTAACAGGTTGTATGTTCTTTTATGAGTGACATAGGTAAAAACATTTGCTGGTAGTCACCCAGCAGTTAAGTATCAACAGGATAGGATAGTGAGAAATCGCACCAGCGCCCCCAAATTTTATAGAAGCATGTGGAAGAGACAGCGGGGTGGGAGCTATCCACGAGCGGGCAATGAGGACTTTGGCTAGTGTGGTGAGATGAAATTTATTTTTGTACATAGAGGAATCATAAAGATCTATTAAGTTAGTACCAAATAGAACAGTGGAAGGATCTAGGAAAGGTAGGCTATCAACAGTAGTGCCAACACTTGTCCATAAATCCATCCAGAACTGATGTATGAAAGGCCAGGCAGCCAGAATAAAGAGGTGTTTTTGTTGAAAACGAAGGAACGCTGTGGCGGCTTTGGTGCATCCAAGCATGTGGGGCCACCCATCATTGGAGAGCGGACTAATGTCTGTTTCCCAGGTGGTGTGTAATTTGGCCAAAGCATCAGAGGTAGATTGGTCAGTGAGGGAGACAGAGATTAGGGATAATTTTGGTGGCAAATAGCCATTTGCTGGGACTTTTTAGGGACAGGTCATTTTCATGTGTATGTATGTGGTATCTTGGTGAAAAGTATCATTTAGTTTATGAAACAATAAGAAAAAATGTCTCTTGGTCTTGAAATCGCTTTGATTTGTGTAAAAAAAAATAAATAAAAAATAAATAAATAAAAAATAAAAAAATTTGATTTTAACTTGAGAGTAATCTTAATTGACTGCAGTATATTAATTTTATTTTTCTTGTCTCTTGATCATTTTATAAATACTAGTATACCCCAAAAGTTCGCAACCCTATTTCTGTACACATTTTTGTCTGTTTACTGTATTATGCTTTTATGCATAAAATTTTTATTTGTCTCCTATTTTGTTTTTTTAGGCCGTATAAAAGCCATTCAGTTGGAATATTCAGAAGCAAGAAGAACATTGACTAATGCTCTTCGGAAGGCACCCCAACACACAGCAGTTGGCTTCAAACAGACTGTAAGCCATGGATTCAGTTATTCTGCGTGTTTTTGCCATGATGCATGCTATGTACTGATTGCCTTCCTATAAACCCAAAAGTGAAATCGCTTCTACTCTGTCTTTTCAGGTTCACAAGCTGCTGATTGTAGTGGAACTTTTGTTAGGAGAAATCCCAGACCGTCTTCAGTTCAGGCAACATTCTTTGAAAAGGTCTTTAATGCCTTATTTTCTGCTCACTCAAGGTAAATATTTCTATATTATTAAGACATGTACCCACCTAATAAGCACATAGGACAGTATCCAGACCTCTGAGCTTGATCGGTATGCATTGGAAAGGGAAGTGAACTTCCATGTCACACCTCTCCTTTGTTGCTATGCATCCATAAGCCTACTTAAGTGCTACATGCGGAAGTACCTAATGAAGCCTGGAGTTGGTCATCTACATGCCTATCTAAGCATGTAGTTGTGTTGTAACATCACTTGCGGACAGAAATGTTTTCCGTCCACAAGAAGATCAGCTTCATATGGTTTGTGCACGGGCAGAATGATCACTACATTTGAGATATGCAAGATGCATCAAGTGGGTGTCTGGATCCAGTCTGTAGTGTCTAATCTGTAACCTGGAATAGAATGTAAAACTGCTTCTTTTCTTTCAGCTGTCCGCACAGGAAATTTATCTAAATTCAATCAGGTGCTAGATCAGTTCTGTGAGAAGTTCCAGGCAGATGGGACCTACACTCTCATCATCCGCTTGAGACATAATGTCATCAAAACAGGTAGGTAGATGCAATAGTGCTGTATTAGCAGATGAACCAACTTTAATTGGTTTTCATTTTAAACTAGCCCATGTGTTGATGTTTAGGAATTATGATTATATGCTTGTGTAAACTAGAGGCGTGTGGGTTAAATTATACTCCTCCTCATGTTAGATATATGTATGCATTGTCATTGAATTACTGTGTATATGCACTTCAAATTGACCTTGCAGACGTTCCTCATAGTGTTCCCTGTAGAGAACATAGTATTCATTTCTTCATAGGATGTAAATATTGTGCATTTTACATCCCTATTGGTCTTCTTTAAATACTATATTATCTCCCTCTCTGCTTTAGGTGTGCGCATGATCAGCTTGTCATACTCCCGGATCTCACTGCCAGACATTGCTCAGAAATTACAACTGGACAGTCCTGAGGATGCAGAATTCATAGTTGCTAAAGTTAGTTTATACATGTTTAATATCTTCCATGAAAGCCGTACGTTTATAGGCATATATGTATATTAGCTGTCATATTCTTTTCTTCGATTTTAACTCTTATTTTTGTTTGTTTTTTTTATCCCTTCAGGCAATCCGTGATGGAGTCATTGAGGCCAGTATTAATCATGAGAAAGGTTATGTCCAGTCAAAGGAGATGACTGATATCTACTCTACAAGAGAGCCCCAGCTGGCTTTCCACCAACGTATTTCGTTCTGTCTAGATATACACAACATGTCTGTCAAGGTATGAAGGCTTAAATGTTAAATCACATTTCTTTTGTGTAAAATACAGGCTGCTAAGATGACTCTTTAGTAACTAAATAAAAAAAAAAATCTTTTGTCTAAGTTTTATCNTTATTTATTTCTCAGGCTATGCGCTTCCCTCCAAAATCGTACAACAAAGATTTGGAGTCTGCAGAGGTAAGAAACATAGGGAGCAAATAATGGCTAAAGCATACCACTGCATGATAGTGGTATTCCGGACTCCTCACTCCTGACTCTTATTTTGATATTGTTTCCTTACAGGAGCGACGTGAGAGGGAGCAGCAGGATTTAGAATTTGCTAAGGAAATGGCTGAAGATGATGATGATGGATTCCCATGACCGTTACATAAATAAGCTTCATCTTTATGTTTTGTTATATCAGGGTTTTATTCGGTTTTGGTTTCAGACCTCTCCATGTGCAACTACCCCTCTTCGTCTTCACAATAACCATTTTATAAACAGCCACAAGTGCATGTCTGTTTAGTGGAGAATTGGTAGGTGTCTCATATACACTGTGACAGAACAGAGCCACCAGTTCCTCCATTCTAATGTATTTATGGACTTGCTCTGACCAGCCCCCACCATTGGGTCTGCATTTTTTGGGTTATTTTCCTCACTTTGTCCATTACTTTTTTCCACACCTGGTGTCATTATTCTTTCTGTTATTGTCCATCTAACTAAAGAAAGATCTGGTAAAGTCCTGACATTAACTTAATATCAGCATTCTATCATGCCCCTATATATGATGTGTGGTTTCAAATGGCCAGGTGTCATTAACTTACAACTTTTTTATTTTAATGAACAGGACTGTAACATGATGATCCTCATCAGGTTTTGTTTGCTCTTTAGTAATTCATTAAAGGCTGTTTCTAACCAGATTGGTTTCAAGTGCTAATTTATTTACGTTTGTTCTTTTGAAGCATTTTGATTTATTATTAAATAATTGACTGGTGTCCCTTTAATGAGACAATGTTACAGTTTGTTATTACTTAGTGAAGCTTCCTTCAGCAATACATTATTTTTATATATATATATATATATATAGAGAGAGAGAGAGAGAGAAAATAGTAATAATAACCCAGTGAGAGGTAAATTAGCGCACAACCACACAGTGATAACACAATAATAAAATGTTCAATAGTGTGCTGGACGATTTGTAGAACCTATAGCAATCACTTGCTACAGGGGCAGCTCTTTATCTGGAAAAGGGGCGGAGTCCGTGATGTGATAAATGTGAAGAATTGGGATTTCAGAGCCTTGTATAGTCTCAGCAGGAAGTACCTGGAGTGCAGATCCAGGCCTGAGCTGCTTGTAGCATAGAGCTACTAGGCTGTGTATGGGGATCTGCAACTCCAGGTACTTCCTGCTGTTAAACACTCCAATTCTTCATATATTTATAGCAGGTCCCGTTTCTTGTATCTACTATAGCAACACATCTCTGTCTGTCTCTATTATTATTATTAACGCTTATTCAGTGCCACAAAGTGTCCACATCGCTGTACAACAGGAGATACAGAATGGGTGTTCAAAAGGGGCCCTCCCCGCAAGCTTACATACTGGGAAGTTGATACGTAGGGGCAATAAAACATACACTAGGGTGGAAAACCACACAGACACGGGAAGTACATTCAAACACCACACTGATAAGGTTCTGTCTGGGTATCAAACTAACAACCTTAGCTGTAAGGCATTAGTGCTACCCGCTGAGCCATCCGTGCTACTTGTGACACATTTTTTTTACTGGACACTCTATTGTTGCACTCTATTTGGATTACAATTTTGAATGGTTCATGAGCTCCAACATAATCACATCTTTATTGTGATGTCACTAACGTTTTAGCTTAAACACATTAAGGTACCTCATATAGGTATACAGTGCATTAGTGTGATAATGGTTTACGGTTAGGATGGTATACAAATATAATATGTAGTTACAAAAGTCCACAGCAAACTTGTTTTACAAAAATTTACAAAGTTTTATTTTTTTTAATATAGTTTTTGTATTTTTTTGCTTCAACGAATAACTAAACCAATAAGCATTAGTGCAATATCTCTATCTAGCTTGGATTTTCGTATTTTGAGGATGGTTTACTTTTTTGACAATAATGGTGTCTCTTACCAATGTATTCTCCAGAGTCTTGTGTCAGTTTCCAATAAGGGGACACCAGCCAATTATCTGTACTTGCAAATGTCCCTTATCCAGATCCTTTCTTCAGTAAACATCAAACATAAATGTATGTATCTCTACACCAGTGGGATATATAGGAAACCGGTGTTACCTCAGATAGCACTCTGCCTTCCCACCACTCTCATTAGGGAATGCTGCTAACAATACACAGTATAGGCATGACAACCCACTGCATAATGATCCACACAGCAGCCATGTTACGTTTACAGGAGTCAGAAAATGTAATATGACTTGGCAGTCCATTGGTGTAAGCGATGTGGTTAGTGGAGTCATAGTGGAATGCATGGATGCTGCACATCCACACACATCCATTACTCACAGATATGATCGCAAACGTTCATAACCCAGGTTCTAAGCCTGCGGGCCCTCTTTCCTATGCATTCTGTCTGTTATAACCCAGTCATGTTTTATTGATTGTCAAAATTGTGAAGTGCTACTTTATGCTGAGGGTGCTATAAAAAAAAACCTATTAATAAATAAGGATCTGCTTATTATCCACAAGTAAAACAAATGAGAAGCTCTGTCTTGTATTCTAGACATAGTCCACCAGGGGGAAGTATTTACATAAATATAAAAATATAGGAGATCTACTGTATTATCAGCAATCACAATACACATTGTGCTGGCATAAGTTTATCACTATGAATTCTTAGTAACTTAAATAGTATTTTAGTATATACTGGCATCTGCAGGGGGTAAGGATGATTTCCAAAAACACCTCCTCCTCCATCACTTTAGTTCTCCACTCCACCATATAATACAATGGACATAAGATAAACACACTACATCTAGTGTAGCATTTTTATAAAATAAAAAAATGTATAATTAAACACCAAAATATCTGTACGTTGAAAAATTCTGGCGTATTAAAATAAGTGACGAAGAAGGAGGTGTTTTTGGAAATCATCCTTACCCCCTGCAGAGGCCAGTAGCAGAAAAGAATTTCTCTCATTGCCCCACTGACTACCAGGGATCTGGTACTGTTACATCTATTATAGGTGTTACTATTGGTACCCACCTACCAGAGTTATGTGTTGTAACAGAAATGTGCATCTCTGGATCACATGTATAGCACATCCATGTTCTGCAAAACAAACTCTGGATCATCTCCTATATGTTTTTTGTCTTTTTTTTTATTTAATTCAATAAATCTTTATTACATTTTTTGAAGACAGTACAAGCAAAACAAACATGTTTTTTTGTCTTTTTAATGGTGTGCTCTTGTTTGCCACTGAATGTTGCGTTTCCTGACTACTACTTTGTAATGTACTCCTTGTGTTGATTTGCATTCAGTTTGGAAATTTTTATGTGTTAAAATAAAATGCAGTGGAGCATATGCTATAACAATGGATGTTCACCCTGGGATTTTCCAGAATTGTCCAGTAGACAGGTTCAGGAGGTTAATTAAGTCCTGCTTCCCCCATGCTTCACAATGCTATAGATTACTGCTTGTGCAGTGGAGGCAAGTCCTAATAAAGAAAATTGCATCATAGTACTACTTCAGAGGTTACAGGGGAAAGGTGTGTCAGGGGGGGGAATAAAGGGCAAGGTTACAGACTTTCCCAGGAATTTCTGGGAGACTGCTGAATGTAAATGCTTAATGTCAATTTGATGATGTCAAACCTGCACGTCAATAGCAAAAGTATGTTTTTGTTGCTCAGCCAGCACCCCCATGCTGCTGACTTTTGGTTTCTACTCTCTACTCAGAGGGAAGAAACAAAAGTCGTCAAACCTTGTAATGGGATGGGGGGGGGGGGGGACTGTGGGAGAGTTAGCATCAAATTTGTACATCAGCCCTATTATTCAATGTCTCAAACCTCAAGCTGGCCAAACACTATAAGATAAATCTTAAATCTGACGATTGGATGAAAGAAGAACCAATTTTTTTGTAAGCCACCATACACTGTACAAAAAAAATTAGTACTTCTTAATGATTTTTGTTTTCAAGAAAATTGTTTTGTTTATGCTTTTAAAGTGGGTCTTAATGGCAGGATTATTGCAAGTGACGATTTTTTTTAACCTTTAAAATGATTTAACCCCTTCCCGACATTGGACGTATATATACATCATGATCGGCATGTACTTGCCGACACATGACGTATATGTACGTCATGACTTTAAACTGAAAATGTCTGCTGTCTGTGACAGCTTTCCCCCCCCCCCCATCGGCGATCGCTGCGATTGGCTGTTCAAATGTGAACAGCCGATC
>JABWIB010003781.1:18095-37065 GCA_016617825.1 Platyplectrum ornatum
TCAGTGTGTGCATGCAGGGAGAATGCTTTATTGTTGCATGTTGCACACAGATACTGACCAGCGTTACTGTTACACTGTTATTAGACTTGTGCTAGGAGTAATACTGAATACTGCCTCCCCTGCAATTCAACATGGTTTTGCCCACTCTTGAAAAATCTTTCAATTGGAACAATTTATCTTATAGTGTATGGCCAGCTTAACAAATAATAATAACAACATTCAAAATCCATGGTGCACAATGGTGAGTAATTAGGCAATCATAAGAGGGAAACACTTAAGACAAGGGGAAGCCTCTGCAGAAGTAATACAGAAATATATAAAATATATTAATAACATCACTATATGTACACAAAACTATGGAATTAACCGCTTTGAGTGGTAAAAGAAAAAGGGGATATTCTAATGATATATTTCCTAGTAGGAGTTATCTACCATGTGCTTTTATGTGAATAATAGTTTATAGCATTTGACAGAGGAGCGGAAAGCAGTTGTGGATTCTGACTTAACAGCCACGAACCCTCTGACACAATTCTAACTTCTGTGATTTTCCTTGCGCTTTAGTCAGAAAAGTTAAATTTAGTTCTTTCTATTTATATTCCAGTTTGCACTTTAAGAAGTGATTTGTACATTTCTGAATTATAGGCATCCTCCTCTGCATTGAATGTGACAATTTTTTGCAACATTTGATGTCAGACAATCCCAATATTCCAAGCAGTGGTCGAAGTGGAAATTTAGAAGTGGTGGTATGGACATTTAGAAGTGACGGTATGGAAACACTGAATATAATAGAAGTCAATGGAAATTTTTCAGTGGGAGAAGTGCCAGTATGTCATACCCCTGTATACACCCCCACTTCGAGCCTTGATTACAAGGGGGAATTCTGTTAATAAAAACAGTTAATATAAATGAATATACTTATTCAATATTAGTTTGAATTATTTTTATTATTTTCACACACATTAAATATGATTAGAAAAATACACATAAAGCTAGTAAATGATTACACCAAATCCAAGAAATGCTCCTGTGATTTTGTTTCACTTCAATGTTTCCATGTGAGCAGAGAAAAGAGAGGAAGATGGAAGGGAAGGGGGGGAGGGAAAGAAAACACTTTCAGTCCTTTCAGACTGTATACACATTCCAATACCATAGTAAGGCTGGGTTTACTGTATAGGCTCCAAAGGAAGCAAGGTAGTGGTGATATATAGAAGTGAGACTCTAAACTGTAACTATGCAAACTAGGGCCTAAATTTACTAAGCAGGGAGATTGCAGGTAGATTAAAAAGTGGGGATGTTGCCCATAGCAACCAATCAGATTCAAGCTTTCCATTTCATTTTACATACTGGAGAATGTGAGCACGAATCTGATTGGTTGCAATTTGTTGCTATTAACATCCTCACTTATGTTCATGACTGCTTTTGCTTGTTTTGCCTCTTTGTCAAACTTTAAGATTAATATGGACGGACTGGACCCCTAAACTCTTCACAACCCCTCCGACCCTCCGGGACTGGTTCACGCGTGTGGACTATTACCACTCCATCGGAAGCCTACTATCACCTTCAGTGGGTGGCTATGACTCCTATGATGCCACCTGGTTTTCTGGCTGGAATATCGTCAATCCCTGGGATATATGGCCGTGATGGGTCAAGCTGCACCTCTCCCGCCTCCAGGCCCCCCAGGTTGGTAATGCCCAATGGTTCACTTCCTCTGAAGTATTTTGACAGCTGTTTGACTCCCATTCCTCTGCCCCTCCTCTCCTTCCCCTCTTTCCTTTGTCTGTTGTCCCCCCTCCCTCCGTATTTAGTTGGTGCTAATAGTGCTGCTACTAGTACTACTGAGAGTTACTACTACTACTACAACAACCACTACCATTACCACTACTACTACTACTACTAACTACTACTACTACTACAACAACCACTACCATTACCACTACTACTACTACTACTACTACTACTACTACTACTACTACTTTAAGAGCCAGGGCCTAATTAAGGGCTAATAAAGGGCTAACTTAATCATACCCCCACCCTACCAAGCTTACTTTATAACCCATAAATGTATAATATTATATATTATATTATAGTAAAATATATAAATATGTGTATGTATGTGGAGGGAAAGAGTGAGAGAGATAGATATGACAACTATGTAGTATATATATATTACAGTTAGTTATTTATTACAGTTAGGTATTATAGTAAGATATATAGTATACATATATGTTTTTTTCTAGAAGGATATATATTGTATATGTACATTAAGCACTGAAGACACTTGTCATGCTGGTCATAGTGTTTGGAAAACTCACTGATTGCTGGTTTGGTCTTATGAAAGAAGAGAGTTCGCAACACAATATGTTTGGATTTTTAAAAGCAGTAGTGAGAGTGTTTCCTAAGCTTTGAATCATACATGACTTAGGCATTATTATCATTATTATTTATTTATTTGTAAATATAAGATCAATAAGTATCTAAAGAAAGGAGATGAAGTAGAGGCAAAGGCTGAACTTTTGCCAGTACACTTCACCTGGGCCTATGGGGTTCCTGGGGCTCATGTGGCTCCAAGGACCTGCAGGTGCTGCAGTTGTCCCCCAGGATAGCACATGGACCCTGTCTTTGTAATTACCTCTGACAGCTGATCACCATGCAAGGTGTGACCCCAAAGCTGCTCTTGTGATTAGAATGCAGTTAAGTCTTATTTTTTTTTTATTATTTTTTTATACCCTCCCCCCACTACCCCATGCATACCTTCTATGCATCACACGGCACCTTCTATGTAAATTGCGTAGGTTGCTCCACTTTCTCTATTTTGCAGACAATATATAAACCCAGACTGGGTGAAAACTGTGCGTTATCCACATTCTGGATCCGGCCCTTTGAAGGGAAGAAGGGCCCAAAAAATACTCTCTTGTTCTGCCTCTGAGTAGCAATCAAGCCTGTCTGTAATTGCCAAAAATGGATTTGATGTTAATGACAGTAAGAGTAAATGTGGATTGCCTTGCACCTATCAGACTATGGCCTCTATTTACAAACTGCGGGAAAGGAAAAGTGGAGATGTTGTCCATGGCAAGCAATCATATTCTAGCTCTCAGTTTCATTTTACATGTCAGCTCGAATTTGATTGGTTGCTATGGGCAACATCTCCACTTTTCCAGTTTAGAAATATAAGACTGTCTTCCTTAACCAAGACAAGCATCTTTTTCCTTAAATCCATATGGGTTGTTGGAGGCGCTGTGGAGCTGAGCATATCACAGTTAATATCTGGTGGTGATTCTCATACCCTCACCAACCGTCAGCACCCTCAGTTTAGTTCAATTGCCCACTGGAGTTGGGTGCTGAATTCAGGAAAACTATCCGCTGCAGGTCTCACTCCCCAGGTATGGACCATTCCATATCCTATAGATAGGGTTGTTTAGTCTTCAGTCTGCCCTTAAAATGCCACTTTATAAGTATGGCCACTCCACCAGATTTATTTGTCAATTCATTTATGTTTGAGGACATCGGAGATGGTCCCCTCACTGCAAGTTAGGGCACAAGAACATGAAAAAGAGGGAAAGTCAGATTTCCAAAGGGGTAAGGTAATCTTTTTTTCCTGGGTTCCTTGGTGGAGGAAAAAATCGTACCACCCCCATTCCCCTCTGCAATATAATGACATTTCCTCCTGCTTGGTGTTTTTTACATACTGCAGACTTTGGGGCCGATTCAATCCCCCTTCGCGCGGAGATTTCTGCCTTACGCTATTTGCGTAAGGCAGAAAATCTCGCGTTTTTTCGTTCGCACCTCATAGAGGTGCGTACAAAAGAACGCGAGTTTTCAGTCCCGTAATAGACGGGAAAAAGCGCACTTCACGCTTTTTCCCGTCTACGCGCGGGATTGAATCGGCCCCTTAAAGACCAAAAATCCTCTTTCTCTCACAGGAAAATTCTGGACAAGCTTTGCTAAAAGATGTTCCTGACTTCCCAGATACAGTCTGTATATTGGCCTGAGCTCCTCTCCCTTTTCTGATGGGAAATATCAGTTCAGACAACCTCAACCTCTTAACGCATGAGCTAAGTACTACATTCTATACAAATATAGTTATACAAGTGTTTCTGACTTTCATTTCAAAACCCCCTCTTTTTGGATTCTTTTCATTCATCCATACTGGATGCCTTTCTGTGACAAATCATATCTCCCCTAACATGCACAGGACTGCGTGTGCGCAAAACTCATCCAACCCCATCAGGTCCGAACTATGCAGTACCAAGTAACAGACCTGGCATGTCACCATCCCAACTACACACAGCAGAATGTATATGGACACCAAAGCATGAAACTCCAAATTGTGTATATTCCTATGACCAGGAAGCATCCACACACCATAATAACCTNCCCCCCTGGCTATCCTTCCCAAAGTCAGCAGTCCAGACATGCACATCTCACATAGAGTCAGTGGTAGCAATGCCTTTGCTACTGCCACTATGTCAGTTGCATTACAGAGGCAGGATCACAGAGTGGACTTGGCACCAAGATCAGCCACTCAACTATGATAAACATCGACCAAACGGGGCCTCATAGCATAGTCATTTAGACAAACCTTTATATTCTGCGGACACATCACCCTCCTCATCCTTGCCTCAAATTACCAAACCAATGATCGGTCATGAACCATCAGCCACTTGTAGACAAAGCACAGCTCATAGATCCAGGGCACCCCACTGTCCTCTAAAGACCCTTGGTTACTGTTCAATATGCATTGCTAGTTCGTTTGTGCTTGAGCGCATTAGACCAAGTGTGTTTGTACATATGTTTACAGTCACTTATGAGGGCAAGGTAGGGAACACTGGAAAAAAAGCCACAGGAAAAAAAGGTAAGGTGAGCATGCCTTCCAGAGATACGCAAACTGTACTTCTGGCATGCTTGCATTCGCAGCAGCCTACTAAAGCGAACGCCCTGAACAATCATAAGACATATTCAGTTGTGTTGTAAGCTGATCCAGCAGACTAGCACACAAACACCACATGCACAGTTGTTTCGGAAATGGCAAGGTCAGGACAGGTCAGCAGGACAGTCGGCTCCGTGAGGGTCTGGCAAACCCTGCCCATTTCTAATGTTGAACTACAATTTATATAGTCAGATGAAAAGTTGATGATGTAGTTATTTTGCAGGAAGTCTTGGCTGTCCGAACTGGTCAAGATATTTCATTATATGCTGTTCTATTGCTCAGTTTGAATCCTTTCCTCTTTAGGTAGGTGAAGGACTTTTTCTTTTCCCAACGCTTCCTGTTTGCATCTAATTACCAGACTTGCATAATCTAATATAATCTGTCTAAGCACAATGGACCAAATCCGCACGTTGCACCCTTGGTGCAGAAAACCCAAGCAAACTAGAGTGTGCATGCACAACTGTTAAAAAGTAGATTATGGATCTGAATCAGTAGGATCAAGATTTCTGTAAACCTAGTAATTTACATAGAGGAATGGGTTGTGTACTCATAGAACAGTATGAGTGAGGCATGTTAATACTACACAAAAGACATACTTTACTGCCGCAATAGGGAGAGCATATCATTTATATTACTTATATCTATACTATGGTGCTGCTCATGGTAATTGAACAAACGTTCAGAAAAAAGAGGTCATACATTTTAACCCCACTTAGGCGCAGACCATGTATATAGCGGACACTCAGCTTTTATTACTTATATTTAAAAAGTTTTTTGTTCAAGCAGAACAAAATATATTGATTAAAAGTTGAATATATATAAACCTTTTGTTAGTAATTATATTAGAAAAGTAGGTAATCCTAAGTAGCACACGTTAATGATACTCCTTTATATATCAAAATACATTTATATAGTTTATACTGCTTGAAACACTGCAGCAGAGAGGCTAGCAACAGCCATACGCAGACTGTGGGGTCAAACCCAACACTGAGAGAGTTTTTTTTAATTTTATTTCATGTTATCTTCATTATCAGAGGAAAATAAACTTAGTGATATTTACAAAGTGTGGATTGCCAAGGAAAACTGCTGTTTCCATGTTAATCCCCATGTAAACGCCACTTACTATTGCCAGGTCACTTTTCTCAATGCGTGTTATATTAATTTACCTCTGGGGGAAATGTGGGTCGTGAGTTGGCCATTTTTTCATTTACTAAGCGTCGGGAAGCTGTCAACATGCTGAATAATTCAACAACGACATCTCTTCATTTACAAATGTCCACAGCATTTTTATTTCTTTTTCAGTAAAAGTTTTTATCAATGCACCACAAGTCTGTGAACATAAACATTCAATTAATACAGATAGACTGGCCAAAATGTAACACTGCTCTCATCCAGTGCCACCACTATAAGCAATGGAACAACAGTCTGTACCAGTGCGTACACAGTAAATGTAGATACATTCAGTAACCATATAACATCATATGGCATCCATAGCAAGGCAAGAAAGAAGACACAGTGTAGCAGAGAAATAAAATCTTTGGAAACATGTCGGAGAGGACGTGCATCTGTGCAACCATCTGGAGACGGACACGACCTGGTCACCGGTGGTCACACAAGTCTGGAAGGGAATAGCCATAGGAGGAGCAGTCTCCATTTCTCGAAGCAAGTACCAAGTTGTATGTTCCACCAACGTAAGGATACCAATGGAAGGAGTCAATAAGAGGTTCCCAACCACCCCTATCCAGTAAAGTCTCCACCCAATTCATCCTAAATAAAAGATGTCATTTTTCCCGGAAAAGCTGGAAGGGGGGCACAAAAGGACTAAGCCAGGTCTGTAGGATTTGCCTTTTTGGTGGGCACACTTACACTCCAGCAATTATTAACATGACAGCCATAGACCTTTGGGAATTTAATAAGCAATTAGATGTCTTCTTGACACCCAATCGATGAGTGGAAATTTAAAAAAGAGGTGCCTTTCCCATGCAAATTGTTCCAAATCAATTCATGCATTCATCATCTCCTAATGGAAAAGTGGAGTTCATCATTTCACTCCAACAGTAATGATAACTCCATCTTCAGNTATTTCTCCCCTTAAACCTCTGTTTTCCTCCCTCTAATAGCTATTATCAAGGAAAGGGTATGTGCAGGAGCATTCATTCAGGACAGCAGAATTAAGTGCAGGCACTTAAGATCACTGCGAGAAGCTACATATCAGTAATGATCTTGCAGACCATCGCGGGGACAATCGTAGTACACTTAATTAATAGTAAATCTGTGGTGGAAATGGCTACCCTAAATATTGACCACATGATTCATATTAGCAAATACAGACGTAAGTCTTTCTTTTTTTGGTATTGTCACCTTTCCCTGTCATAAGTGGGACTGTGTACTGTGGATATATAAGTGGGAAATATGGTGTATATATCTCAGTAAGCCGGTCGTTCTCCTCCCCCTGGTCACATTAGTATAGCTGAGAACGTGTCGGGTGCTGAAGCCAAAACAATTCAGCTGATATAATACCACTTGCTCTGAAGTAGCGGTTTCGAGGCCCCACCAGCTGGCTGCAGAATGTTGTTAAACAGGGCAGCAGAGTGAATTTCTCCTATTTACTATCACAGAGATCATTAAGGGTAAGTCCTTAAATAGTATTGCCTTTCTCTTCCTGCTGTACTATGCCCTTTCCCTATTTAAATTGGGATATTGCAGTGGTTCCCAAACTTTCTCAGTCGAGGCACCCTTAGGGTCTCCAAAACTTTTTCAAGGCACCCCTACAACAAATAATTTCCAATTTTTTAAAATTTTTGAGTAAAAAAAAGTGTAATAACTGTTTAGGTAAAGACAGAAATACTTCAGGTTGACATTAAATCTTGTGTAGCTCTTAAACAGGATGTAAAATTGTGTTTCTAAGTAACACTAGCAATGTGACACCACATCAGAAAGAACATTCTGTGGCACCCCATTGAGAGTATCGCGGCACCCCAGGGAGCCACGGCACACAGTTTGGGAACCACTGGGATATTGTACCAAATGTTCAGGGGACAGTTTCCAGGCTCCCCAGCTACCTGTCATGGCAATGTGAGGCAGGATACGGGTATTCATTCAGCTCTATAGAAGGAAGGGCTTATATCAGACCCTNCAACATGACCCATTCCACCAGGTGCAAAATACTCTGTTCTGGAACTTCCAGCAATCAGTTACTATGGTAACCACCATTGTTACATTATTCAGACATCAGTTAGTTCGTTATAACCAGGTGAGTGACAGCTGAAAGCCCAGGAGCGGAGTATTATGTACCTGGTGGAATGGGTCATGTTGGATGGTCTGTTATATATTACTGAGCTTTTACTTCTGTCCTATTAAATTGTATATTGTACTGTATGTATGACTTACATATATAATCATATCTCACAACCCTCCCAATTTCAGCGGGACTGTCCTGCTTTCAGGGGACTCTCCCGCTGCCATACACCGTCTGTCAGTTCACCCTGATAAGGAGACAAACTGGTAATATCGATTGTTTTTTTAAAATAAATTTAAATAAAAAATATTTTGTCTGGGCAGGACCAGAGGCGGTAGTTATATGTCCCGTTTTTGGCTCCCAATATGTTGTGAGGTATGATATAAGTATATACCACTGTATACAGGGCTCGAAGTGGGGACTGTAAGGTGACGGTATGGCACTAAGCCTCGCCCCTTACATAAACACCATGTTTGTGTTCATCCAAATGTGAGGAGGGGCTTCTAGAAGGGGTGGGGCTTAGTGGAGAAGAAGTGTCGGTATGGCATACTGTCATATACCGGCCCACTTCAAGCCCTGACTGTTTACATATATTACACTACATACATTTGTACAGGGCTGGGTTAAGGTTTGTGGGGGCCCCTGGGCAACTAATCTGTGGGGGCCATTTCTTATCAACAAACATCTATACATATACATATGTATTACAACATATGTAAACCAATCAGCTCTCATTTTCATGTATAATAAAGTGTAAAATGAGAGCGCGATCTTATTTTATAGAGTGTCCCCTGTCACCATAAGAGAGGGGCAGGAGTGTGTCCCCACAGCTCTGCTACAGACGTTGGTTGAGAGGATGGTGAGTATAGGGAAAAGTACATTGTACATAAGTCACTGCAGCCCTTTTTACAGACGGTGCTGTACCAGCTAAATAGGATTTATGTATGTCCAACCTCTATTTCTGCTCCTTTTATTTGTGTCTAGCCTCTATGTCTGCCCCTTGTAAGTGTCCAGCCTCCATTTCTGACTCTTATTTGTGTTTGCCCCAGAGGTGGTGACACTGGTCATAAACCAATTGTGGTTGATATGAATTTGAGAAGCATAGACCCAGAGGAGAGGTTTGATACCACTGAAGCTTCAGTAGTATATCTTACCTGTCCCCAGTATATATATATGGCATTTTTCTTCATTGATACAGTAAATAAAAGCTGATTGGCTGTATCATTGTTCAGAATGCCACAGCATCCCAGTTTGGTGACATAAAACTCACTTCTTATATTTTTGTAACACGATTTATATAGAGACCAAATATTATATAGATTATTATTTCTCCACAAAACTATACACCGAAAAAAAGTACTGAAATTTCTTCCCATATTCATAGATCATTCATATTTCTTCCTACATAATGCTAGTGGTAGAAAACACAGCCAATAGGCAGTTCTTTCATTTTCTTCCGCGCAATAACGGAAATCTATCCTTATCGCTGACTTCATGTTGCAGAAACCTATGACACAATAGATCTACTCCAATGTGAATGTAAATTACATTTAATTACATTGCATGGGTAGGCAACCTGCGTCTCTCCAGTTGTTGTCAAACTACATTTCCCAGCATTCTATAATTGTGTAAACATAGTTAACACTGACAAAGCATTCTGGGACATGTAGTTTGACAACACCTGGAGAGCCACACTTTGTCTAGCCCTGTTATATTGCATGCAGAGATAACATTTTGTTTTGCAAATAGACTTCACATAGTGCATAGCTTTATGAGCTCACATAGCTTTATAATACTCTAAATTAGAGTTCAGCTAGGATCTTTACCTCCGAACCTTATTTTGTCTATCATCTGTTTTGCATTTACTCTTTAACCCAGTATCAGCGCAAATGTTATCAATCATCGTCATATGAATGGATGTATATCTCTTATATAAAGTTATATATTCAGAATGATCACATTCCTTATTGTGCTTTCTAGCTGAATCACGTTCTGCTGAGCAGATGAAGTGAGACGGCTGTAAGTCTTAGGTGTGTTGCAGTTCCCGTCTGCAGGGCAGCAATTAAATTACTGGAACTATGGAGACTGGAACAGGCACGAACGTCACAACAGCTCCAGTACATGCACATTCCCCTATTATTCTAGATAGGTCTGCCAGTGGGAAATTCCACTACAACAAAGACCTGGGGAAGTCAACGCAGGGGTTACTGCCTCAGATGAACACAATATAGCTTGAATGAGATGACAAATAGTGTTAAGCAACTTTTGCACACAGGTTGCCGGAAACTGTCAGTCAGATTGGAAACACTAAGACGTTTGAAAATACCATAATTGCAAAGTGTTACTTTTTGCTGAGCTCACATTTTGTTTCTAAATCCATAGAAAGTTAAAACCAACAAAAAGATATTTTTCAAGACAAACCCAAAAAACAACTACTTGTAGAAAGGAACGCAACGAGCCATCAAATAATAAATACATATGAAACATATAGTACATTCTACGCAGCATAGCCGCTAATATCCCCCCGTGGTTTAATTAGTGAGTTGTCACATTAGTATTTTTATTAATTTTTTTCTGTTTTCCGGATGCACCATTAATATCAACTGCAAAAATGACCAGTATCTGTGCAAAACACAAAAATAAAGTATTACTACAATTCATCATGTTTTTGCCCACTCGCTTGTAAGTTGTGAGTAAGTCAATAGTAAAGTCTGGATCTGGTCCAATGTGCATCTGCTTTATATTAGTACAAACCTATTTTGTGATTTTACGCTGCTATCTGTAAAGTGGCAGCCATGCAATCTGATCAATATATCAATATACATATATATATGTTCATTTTGTACTTATACACAGAGATGCATAACTTAGTTATAACTGATCGTTATTTACTTATTTATTAATCTATAACTTTCACAAGGAATTTTCTGCATGCAATACATACAATACGGGCGTCTGGATCTGGTCCAATGTAGTGAATGCAGTGAGTGTAAGCTCAGGAAACTATCTGCATACTCCATTCCAGTCCGGGCACGCCACCCATGCTTTGTAAATAATTGTTTGTGCATTGCATCATGAAATAATGCACAGTGAATGGGAAGGCTGTCTATGTATTAGACTGACAGACAGATGGCTACATGTAATAAATGGAACATAAATGTCAGTATATGTCCAGATAGTGTTCACAAGCAAAAATACTTAAACTGCAACTCCCCATATTCAGTTAATGGAGAAACATGCAGTCAGTTGTGTACTTTCATTTTTATAAAAATGTATTATTGCTACCAGGAGAATAGTGCAGGAATGGAGATATCACATTTGCTTTTCTCTTTTATATCTTTAACCCTTCATTCAGTGAATGTACAGCCAGAACAGCCAATTCACCATTATGAGAAAGTGTTGTGTCATCTACACATAAAATCACTACAGTCATTATGCGCTGTCATTGGACTCCAGTACAGCATTTTCCACGCATTTTGGAATATTGGCTGTACATCAGTTATTACTACATACAATGAGACGAACAGGGAGAATCACACAACAAAGTATACAGGCTCGCTCTTCCCTTGCAGCATAGTTATGTCATAATTGTTCAAAGCGTTGGTCATTTAATAACACGCTGACATTTCTGTAGATGGGCTGTTACCCAAACCAATCATCTCTCATGTACATGTTTAAGAAAATCAAAGAAATAACTAATGATAGCTAAATAAAAATATAATAGATAAATAGATATGAGAAATAGATATTATATAGATAATTAGATTTTATTGGATCAGATAGATAAATAAATTAAGATAGATACTGTAGATAAATTGATATGAGTTAGATAGATAGATAGATAGATAGATATGAGATGGGTAGATAGATAGATAGATAGATAGATAGATAGATAGATAGATATGAGATAGATAGATAGATAGATAGATAGATAGATAGATAGATATGAGATGGATAAATAAATAGATAGATAGATAGATTTGAGATGGGTAGATATTAGATATAAGATGGATAAATAGATAGATAGATAGATAGATAGATAGATAGATATGAGATGGGTAGATATTAGATATGAGATGGATAAATAGATAGATAGATAGATAGATAGATAGATAGATAGATAGATAGATGATAGATAGATAGATAGATAGATAATAGATAGATAGATAGATAGATAGATAGATGATAGATAGATAGATAGATAGATAGATAGATAGATAGATATAGCATTGACTGGTGGCAGTAACATGATCTATTTCCTAATGAACTGGGGTTGGCAATGGGACATCCTACATCCTAAGCATCATCATTGACAAATGATGATGTAACTGATTACATCAATAGGGCAATTCCACATTATTAGTTTGAATTTTGTATAAATGGGGTACAACTAAATGGAGCATTCACTACCAGACCAGGAATCTGAACTCACAAACTTCCCTGATCTCCATTATCTATCCCCTGTAAAAGAAATGTATACAATTAGAGGTGGGTATTTCTATAGGTAACTGTTTGTAACAATATGTCATTTTATATTTTTGCTTGCTGTTTATATTATGATTTGATAGGTATAGAGGATTAGTTTTTTGAGTTTTCATGGCATAAGGGGCTTAAATATAAAGAGTTGTAACTGTGGCTGCAGTGCATAAAGAGTTAAGCATTTTGTTACATAGGAATGTAAGGCATGATAATGTCCTAAGGGTAAGATAAAGAATGAAAGTACAAGGGAAGGAAGTAATAGAGGCACAGCCAGGATCCATAGACGTTTGCTACAGTGCATGTGATAGGTAGAGGTGTATGTACAATATGACCATGCTCTGACAAAAATTTAATTTCCTTTTCACAGGACTGATTCTAGCTTTCTCCCTTATTACAACAATCACTGCGGCACCGATACCAATGGAGATCACAGACAAAATCAAGACAGAAGCAATGGACATAATGCTTAGCACTGTGAGTATATAATTGCATCTTATCTGCATAGCCACTAATGCAGTGTTGTAGTGATAGACAGTCTCAGTGTTCTCACACAGTGGTGTGTGTTTCGTAGCCATTGCATGCCCACATTAGTAGTTAGTGTGAACCTTGAAGTAATAGTGCATGTCCTAGTGTCACCCATTGGTAACTGACCTAACTGTTATGCACCACCTAATTTTTATTCAGTATAATCCAGTGATCCTTCTATTCCACTGTCACCACTGTTTCACTGTTATTACTATTTACTATAAGTATATGCCCCAGTGCCCTTACTGGTGCAGTGTTACCTCAGTGCTAGTCAGTGTATACCCCAGTGCCCTCATTACAGTATTACCACATTACTAGTTAGCGACAATGTGTACCATAATGTCACCACTGTTATAGTGTTACCTTGTATACTCTGTCTTGTATATCACTGTTACACTGTTACAATGTTACCTTATTAATGTAATCCCTGTTAAAATGTAAGCTTACGGCGAGTTACTGTATACCCTAATATTATCACTGTTACAATGTTACAAGTTAGTGTATGCCCTAATAACAAAAGCAGACCAAATTGTTACCTCTAATATAAATAGAAAATATATGCCAGGATGTGTTCTGATCTGAGCATACAAAAAAGAACAGGAAACCACAATCCCCTCATATTTAGTTCATGGAGAGAAATGGAGACTGTTTTGTACTTTCATTTTTTTTTCTAAAGTTATTATTGCTACCAAGAGAGTAGTGCAGGGATGAAAATATTATGTTCCCCTTTTGCTTTTTTCCTTCAGTCAGTAACTACGTCAGTGTATAGCAAGAAAAGCGCAGTCATCATTTTTTAGAAATGACTGTCATCTGCATATAATTTACCACACTGCCAGTTCATCGCTGTTACACTGTGACCTCATTGCTAGTCAGTGACATTGTGTACCCCAATCTCACCACTGTTACAGTATGACCTCATTGTTAGTCAGTGATGTATTCCCTAATGTCACCAGAGGTACAGTGTGACCTCGTTGCTAGTAAGTGACATTGTGTACCCCAATATCACCACTGTTACAGTGTAACCTCATCATTAGTCAGTGATGTATTCCCTAATGTCACCAGTTATAGTGTGACCTCATTGCTAGTCAATGTATACACTATTCTTTTTCTGCCCGCTCGCTCGTAAGTCTAATAGTACAAAAGTCTAAAAAGTACAAAAAATGAATATTTCGATTACAAAGCAGTAACACTTCACTTACTTTCCACAGAATTTAAGAGAAGAGAACTTGAAATTACTGAGAGGTGAACTGAAAATTGCTCCCTTCTCTCTGGAAGAGTGTGAAAGTGGCAGCTTCAAGGTTGGTCCTTTTTCTATTAAATACCATGTACCTGAACACTAATAATAACCAGATTGTGCTATATAATTATACAGAATTCTGTATATGACTGTAACTTTGGCATAATAGTTTTCATCACAGCAGTATTTTGGAAAGCGTGTCATTTTACTGTGGTTGCCATAGTGATCCTTATTCAAAATCATTAATAAATCCCTGATGAAAAAAATTGGGGGATTGTAAATAACATGAATATTATAACCTGTCACAGTACATTGTTTCATAGAATTAAGAATGAATGAATTAAATATTATTATACTGTTTGTCTGACTACTTCCCTCTCACATATTCAGGGCGACTGTTACTCCAAATTGTTGAATAGCTTGAAAACCTNTCACTCCCTTCTCGATTCCACTCATCACTTCCCTAAAAGCAGCCTGACTGATCTGCTCTATGATGTTGAGGAACTCATAATGAACATAGAGGATGAGGTAAGCTGAATGGAAGTATATAGAAATAGACTCCAGAAAAAACCTCTCTTACCACATACGTTCCCTGCCGTAGTGGTTCCTCAGCCACACGTGCAAGCTGTCTCCTCTCTGGAAAATATGATGCAGACGTGACCTTAGGTCACATCAGTGAAACAGCCCTGCATTTCTTAAAAAGGAGGTATAATGCTTTGTGACTCTCCAACTCTGTCACTCTGACAGTCTCCATAAGTTAGTGGATCCAGGATACCAATTGCAGTGCCAGCTGTATCCAGCTTTGATTGCAAGGACTGGGGAGCCCTCTCCAACCTTTGAGACCTAACCCCTTTCCTTAGGATTTTTAATCCATATTCATTTGGAAGTTCTTGATACATTAACATGCATTGGGAATTCCTATACTACGCTTTGCATCCATCTCTTCTAGGTCACAGTCACATGTAGGCCTTTTATTGTATACATGTCAATCTGACCTGTTCCATTTCTCACCCTCAGCTAAAGGCTCAAGGAATTTCCATTGATACTCCCACTCCACAAGAGCTACCAAATAATATCAGTGCGTTCCAAGAGACTGCCGGAGTCTTCCTCATCCTGCATGACCTCTGCAAGGCAATGAGCACAATGCAGCAAGTACTTGCCTCACAGAGATGGTAAAAGGAAGGTTGAAGAGGATCATATGTTTAATACTTAAACATCCCTTTAAAAGTTGTCTAAAACCTGTAATTGCAGCGACTGCAATAGAAGAAAAACGTAGTGGATATTTCACTTGACACATATGTAACCTTTGCAAAATTATGGGCCTAAATTGGAGATGTTGCCCATAGCAACCAATCAGATTCAAGCTCTCAGTTTGATTTTACATACTGGATAATGTGAGCTGGATCTGATCTGATTGCTATGGCCAACATCCTCACTTTTCAATCTCCATGCAGTCTCTCTGCTTAGTTCCTTTAGGCCATGGTCTTATATTATAACCTTAGAATTTGGAGGACTCTTTATGTTCTTACATGAATTTCTGGATGCTGAGCATCATAACTAGTTTGGTCCTTGATGTGTCATTTATGCATGTATTTCCTTGTTTTACCTTACCTAAAGACATTAGATGGTAGAGTAAAAATTCATAGTAATGATGATCAGGGCTTGTTGCAGTGATTTACATTAAATCCCAGCCTCAGCCCTGGTCCGAGAGAAATCTCTGAAATTCGTGAGACGAGTCGGCAAACCTGCAATATCCTTAAACATCTATGTTATGATATTGGATGTTGGATGTTGAATATTCACTTAATGTGGAATTTTGAATGCTGAAATACATACTTGCCTAGAATACTAGAATCCTGCATATTATTGTGAAAGGCCTTTTTACATCCTTTGTGTCAATAAGTAAATTGTGCGATACAATAATAATTTACCATACAATAAAACAGTGTAGTACAGTTTTATTGAAAGGTAAGTTAGACGAAACTATATATGTGCCCTAAAGATGTTTTGGTTTTTAAGTTTCTGTCTTTAGGTCCTTTTGTAGTAAAGCTCAGTTACTGTAACTACATAAAAAGTGATGGCAAATAAGAGTCGCATGGACCATCCAGTTCTGTATTTAAAACTATACTGACATCATTTTATTCTCTATTTTGTTGGGGAAAGATGGTTATTTTGCAATTAACAAGATACAACCCTACTGAAAAGGAAGGATTGTTTCATTACCAGTAAAAGGAATTAGAAAATGCTCCATGTGTGCTATACTTGAACTGTAAATAATAGTGCAAGTGGCGGATAATATTATGTCCCACTTTTGAACTCCAATATTTAAAATATTTATATCATTTATTTAAAATCCTGAGTTTATTGTTATACATTGGTCTATTTTTACTTTACATTTATTATTTATATGTATTTAAGTAATGTGTTTGTTATTTATTTATTTATTTAAAATCTTGTGCTCATCATTATGTACTATTTATTGAAAAATGTAAAAAAAAATATTTAGTAAAAATGTAATTTATGTATTTAAATGAGATTTGATAATATGTTAGTTTTCTTTATGTTTTTGTTTTTCTTTATGGTTTGTTATATTTTGTTTTAACTTAATAAAGCAGTGGTTACAGCACAATGTATTATCTGGTATTATGTACTATTTATTGAAAAATGTAAAAAAAAATATTTAGTAAAAATGTTATGTCTGTATTTACATGAGATTTGATAATATGTTAGTTTTCTTTATGTTTTTGTTTTTCTTTATGTTTTTTATATTTTGTTATTACTTAATAAAGCACAATTACAGCACAAAGTATTATCTGGTATTATGTTCACTTAAATTATATCCTGTTCTAATAAAGTGAAGCAGTTCTATATCTTCAATATATTTTAAATATTTTGTAGAAATGTAGGCATATAGATATTGCAAACTGGGTGCAATTCATGTAATTCATTATTATTCATAGTATAAAGGCAGTATGGACCATGCCAGTGTAAGATTAGTGACAATATGGGTATATTTATCCACTGTACACCCCAATTCCCTAAAGAGTGGGCCAGGTAATGTCTATATATGCAGCTGTAAGCACTGAGACAGGCTCCCTATAGTGTGATGCTGACATGATGCCGCATGGAGCTGACATGATGCCGCATGGTGTGTCCTGTGAATAGCTCCGCCCATGGGTGTGTCTAGCTCTGCCATGAGAACTATTTCACAATAAAAATAGCTGCATCAGTAATTATTATTTCTTAAATTGTCAGTAAATAATCACTTTCACTATTTATATAAATAGGAAAACCACTAACATCATTATCTTTATAGATATACGACACAATTAATGAATTCTGTCATTGAGCATCAGAGAGATTATGCAGCACTTCAGGGAGTCTCACTAATATTTAGGGAGAGTTGGCAACCATGCAATAGAGTGATTTCAAAGAAAAAATTAGTTATCAATTACCATGTTCACATTACCTAAAATTAGCTGTCTTTTTTGATGAGAAAGCCAGCTGTAGTGAAAAAGCCAGCTTCTAAACTCAGTGTGAACGGTCCATTTACAAAATGCTACTGAAAGCTGGTGTTCAGAACCGGCTTAAAAGAAGGGGTTTGGCCCTCCTATGCATCTTTTTCAGTCAGTGTGAACACTACATAGCTGGCTTTCCTCTTCCATTGTACATACAATTAAGGAAAACAGTTTATTATGGGACATATAGTGATTCCTAGATCCCTACCCCCTCAGAAGTATCTTGTTTAATTCTGTTGATGCTATATTACGCTTTTAAGTTTTTCAGATCCAAGTACATGATTTCGCATTATTGACACAGTTAGAATGTCCTTGACCATTCCTTCAGTATACCTAGGTAAGGGCCAGAATAAGGTTTGTGGGGGCCCTATATATTCTGATGTCTGATCGTCATACTTTCAACTCTCCTCTGCGATGCACTCCTAATTATAAATAGTGCTGATGTGTCCTCATATCAGGGCCGGAGCGGCCATCTGGCACTTCTAGCAAATGCCAGATGGGACACTGGAGTGATGGGCCACTACAAAGTGCTGTTGGAAAGCTTAAGCCATCCACCAATCGGTGTGCTGACAGCCATTCACTGACTGCTGCCTGCTAGAATAAAAAGGATAACTCTCAGCAGTCTGATTGGTGGATAGCTATAGGTGGGCCTGTGTGCATTAAATGCCAGGGTAGTCCCAGTCCAGCCCGAGTGGCAGTTGATGTGCCTGGGAACAGATAGGGTAGAGTGGCAGTTGAAGTGTTTAGCAGATAGGGCAGAGTGGCAGTTGAGGTGTCTGGGAACAGATAAGGCAGTATGGCAGTTGAAGTGTCTGTAGCACATAGGGCAGAGTGGCAGTTCAGGTGTCTGTAGCAGATAGGGCAGAGTGGCAGTTGAGTTATCTGTAGCAAATAGGGCAGAGTGGAAGTTGAGGTGTCTGGGAACAGGTAAGGCAGTATGGCATATAGGGCAGAGTGGAAGTTGGAGTGTCTGAAGCAGATAGGGCAAAGTGGCAGTTGAGGTGTCTGTAGCAGATAGGGCAGAGTGGCAGTTAAAGTGTCAGTAG
>JABWIB010003782.1:6063-17864 GCA_016617825.1 Platyplectrum ornatum
GTGTGCAACATGCAACAATAAAGTATTCTCCCTGCATGCACACACTGACATTCATTTTACCCCCCTGCAATTCAACATGGTTTTACCCACTCTTGAAAAACCTTTAGATTGGAACAATTTATCTTATAGTGTATGGCCAGCTTTACAAACATGACCAGTGATCATGTGACCAGTGTGTTCTGAGATTTATTTTTTGTTTGAGGATAGGAAGGAATGCTGCTCTTTTAATTGAACCATTTAGCTTTAGCCATGTCATTGGGGTTATTTGTGAGAACAATTATACTATTTTTTGTCATTAATGAAATTTTGTTAATTGTTCTTTTGCAGAATTCCTGCGTAATGATTAAACTGCGTGATTTCATCTCAGCCCCAAACTGTGAAAGACTGCCCAGAGTAACCGCTTTAAAGAAAAAAGCACGAAACCTGTATAACATCATGAATTCAGTCTGCAAGAGAGTATGTTCTTCTCTTTTTATTCATTCATTCATTCATTCTCTTCATAGCCTAGACCAGTGGTTCCTGATCTGTGCACCGTGGCTCCCAGGAGTGCCGTGAAGCTCTCATTGGGGAGCCGCGGCCATGGCAAATTACGTCGTAAGGGCTGGTAACACAGATAATATGGTTGCGTACATTATGCGTACAGTGTAGGCACCACTGGCCTAGGCTAATTTTCAATGATGTCCAAGACAGGGCGCGATGTGGGCTGGTATATGCCGGTATGGCATACCGGCACTTCTCCCGCTAAGCCCTTTTCTCTGCTACACCACCCAAGATACATAATAATTAGGGTGATAGTCCGTTGAATTTTGAACTACATATAGGGGCCGATTCAATCCCGTCTATTATGGGACTGAGAACTTGTGTTTTTTTTGTACGCACCTCTATGAGTTGGGAACGAAAAAATGCGAGATTGAATCGGCCCCTTAGCCTTGAAAAAAGCTAGATTGTACTGTACCTGCACACTCTGCATTGTTCAAAGGGCAATTAAAGCTTCCAAGGTAAGTGTAGAAGAAACCATTGTTCCGTAAAGTGATCGTGTGTCTTTGAAGATGCCTACAGTGTAGGCATGGAACACTGTGTAGGACAAAAGTGAATAAAAAGACAATCTATGAAGAGATAAAAGATATCATAATAATAATAAATAATAATTATTATTATTATATAACATATGTTTGTGTAAAATGTTCATATATATATATATATATATATTTTTTTTTATTATTATTATTTATTTTTTTACTTGACATGCATTTTTGGTTCATATGGGTCAGAGGTCTTTCTTATTGTCTGTTTCTGCAGGACCTGGTCTTCTTTTCAGATGATTGTGAAGCTCTTGAACATATGCCGACCGCCACTCCCACCCCAATGGTTTGGAGATAGTGTGTACACTCTTGCGAGCTATAGTATGTAGCACCAGCATGTCTTCTCTAGTCAAATATACACACATATGTTGTAATTAATGTGTATCTAGCGCAAGACTTTGTTCACAATACAAACTAAACTTTCAAGAACTAGTACTCAGAAGGGACGGTGTCGCTATTTTGAACGTTGCGGTGAGACACAGCCCAAGGTATTGGATGAACCCAGGTGACGAGGTTTCCCTGAGCTTCAAGGAATATTTAGCCATGAGTACGTTAGAAAGGACATTGGGTATATGGCTATGTATCTTTTATTCTGCAGGAGACATGGGAAAATACTAAAAATGAGTCTCTGTCTTCTGGATCTAATGAGAGCTTTATAGTCTGATGTCGCATAATGTAGGTTACATTGTAGCCTGTAGAGTTATCAGTCTATTTATTCTAAGGTTATTATTGTAACGACTCTTAATTAGAGCATTGTATTAAGCGTTTATGCATCTATGTTACTGTCATTTGATTAGACAGAGAGAAATAAAAAAAATGTAAAAGTCTGTTTATGTTTTTTAAATTGAAAGAATTATAATTTAATTGAAGGGAAGTTGTATGGAAGATTCACATAAAAGAAAGAAGAGTGTAATGTGTTAGAGAGCGCTGAATCCACTAATGCTAATTAGAATGGTCATTATGTTTTTTGCAATATTTAAAAACCAAATGATCTCTATGGACTAAAATATAAATGAATGGAAATATTTATTAAACATTCTCAGTGTGTGATTAAAAGTGTATTCAAATATAAGCAAGAAGTAAGTCCACAATTCATCCCCTCCCTTCCCCGCAAGGTAATATTTAGTAAACTCAAGGACCTAAATTTACTAAGCAGGGAGACAGCAGGGAGATTGAAAAGTGGTGAAGTTGTCCATAGCAACCAATCAGATTCAAGCTCACATTCTCCAGTATGTAAAATAAAACTAAGAGCTTGAATCTGATCGGTTGCTATGGGTAACGTCCCCACTTTTCAATCTCCCTGCTTAGTAAATTTAGGCCAAAATGTCAGTTTACAGATCTCTCTACATATTAGCCCAAAATATTGCTGAGTTTTTACAGACCTCCTTTCAAATTAGTAGATCAAACGAGTTTTGGGGCTTTGAGATAATACTTGAGATAATGTAATATTACTTAATAAAATTAACCATGGATGATTGTAGTTCTGATTGCAGTTCTGTGCCTATATTTACTATATGGCAGGAATGGACTAGCTCGAATCTGATTGGTTGCTATGGGCAACCTCTCCACAATTCCGCAGTTTAGTAAAAATAGACCCTGGAATTCCAAGAGTGTAATGTTGTGAGATTCTAACTTCCATGCAGAAGAAGGGAGGTCAATCCGCTCGCACTCAAGGGTCATAGCTGGACCCTTTTGTTATATATCCACACTGTCATTGCATAAAATGGCAATGCTGAGAAAGTTAGGATTATCATACATACCCCCTCCCACCTTGCGGACCTTACATATGCTTAACGCCCCATCCTTCTTGAGCTTTAGCAAGTTCTCTCCAAATAGGGGTGTATACAGGCGGTATGTCATACTGTCACTTGTACTTGAAAAACAAATCACCATTGACTTCCATTATATTCTGTGTTTCCATACTGCACTTCCAAATTTTAATACCCCACGTCTAAATGTCCACGACCACTGGGCTAGTATAGCTGATATATTCTATATACAGGGCCTGCACGACCATAAGCCAACTTTAGCTGGCTGCCTATAGCATATGGACCGCAATATCAGGAGCCGGACCATTGGGGGATGGGGGGGCTTTTGGTGTCTCGACTAGCGTGCTAAGAGACCTAGCACCGGCCCTGACTGTATATTCCTTAAGGATATAGCAAGAACATTGGGGCAGTGCATATAAAAGGGGATGGAGGTTAGCAACATATATAGAAAATAGCATACTGTGTCGAGCACTATTCCTTATAATTACAGTACAAATGTATCCGCATATTAACCCCTATTGTGCAAAATTATGCTTAATGTCTATTTGGGACTCAGATAGTTTTCCAATAGGAGTTGTTATTACAGCGTTGTGTGTGAACAGAACTATTTTACCTTCACTACATTTCTTCTTCTTGACAAAGAACAAGGTCCAAATAACCGACTTTATTTTATTGGAACAAATTCAGAATCATCCAGACTTAAGAATGGCACATCCATTACCTTTTCGAAATAGGTGGGTGACACCTCTCCCACTCAGGGGCCGTCTTCAGGGCCAACCCCTTCTTCCCCGGGCTTACCATATTTTCATATATCCATCTGCACATCTTCACCTTGCCAGACCTTGGTTTCTCTACACATGTTCACCCCCCCTACACTTATGTTCCCCTACACAACTTCCAACTTACAGACTTCCATAAGAGAAACTTAATTAAATCACCCGGGCTGTCCTCCTCCTTCCCTCTCTCCTCTCACCCTGTGCATTGATATGCTATGAGCAGCACATTAATAAATAGCAGTGTGCCATGGGAGAGATGGATCTGCTCCATTGTGTCTGCTGGCTGCCAGCGCAGAGGATTCCCCCAGCCCGGCAGCCACACAGATGCTGATGTCTTCTGGGCGTGAGGAGGAGAGAATAAGAGGCATGGACGGCCATTAGAATATTTCATTTCTGCATTTTCTGTGACCTGGAGACAGAGGTATGAGGATCGGCAGGATGGTAGACAGCCTCTGGAGCGTGGAGCTGCTCCATTCCTATTAATCATTAAAGTGCTGGATGGGATTGCCTGTCACTTACCTGAGATGTCACACTCACGCTGCCACTGTTTCTGCTGGGGATGCTGAAAAACCGCTGGATTATTATGGGAGCCAATCACTCACACAAAACTCCTGTGTTTGATGAGAATGAGGAAGGTAAGGAGCTGTCCGAGGTGCTGAATGAGCAGACACATCCATCCTTCCAATGCTGTGTACTCATTATGTCATCAGTTACACACAGTGGCCTGGATCCAGACTTACGTACTTATGAGCGTAAACTTATGAGTGGGCAAAACCATGTTGAATTGCAGGCAAATCCTTTATCTGACACAGAATTTATATATCATAAATAAAGTTAAGGTGCTACATAATTTTTGCAGTTCTGTAAATAGTAAGTAGTACATACATAGCTTGGTATACAGAGTAAAAGTATAAAATAACAAACATGCAATACATATATAAAGTAGGGGTACAATAACATAGCATGTCATACAGTAACAAACATAAAATACATACATGGGGTACAGAGCAATAACTAAGAGGGTCAGGGGGAGAGGGTAGAGAGATTAGGTTGAGGTGGGATAGGCCAAAAAAAAAATCCTAGCCCGTATGGGCACTAATTAAACACAGGAATACCTCTCTAACCAGAGGCCAGGCCTACCGCCAGGGCCTCGAACAAACAGCTGTAGGACTTACTCACACAGGTAAGTCAGGTTGTCAGCACGTTGGTCTCTGTTCCCAGATCAGAGACATTGAGCAAGGAAACACACCTAATAAGGCCTTAATTGGGTGCAGACCTGATTGGCCTTGACTAAGCCCAAAAACCCGAACTGGGCTTGGTGGATGCTGGGCCCTCCCACTCTCCCAACCATCCAACCTCAGACATCCTTACTGACTTTTACTAAAGTCAAAACACTGGTTTCCCAAAGTGATTCCCAACAAAAGCAAACAACAGTACAATCTCCCTTGGTGTTTAGCATACATATGTCAGAACCTGAGACATATCACAATGACTTATCACAGTATGTTGTATTAGACTGTAACTCTTTTACACAATGAGGTATACATTGCCCACCTACATTTTATATTTTCAGCACTCTAATTAAGGTTCTTTTTCTCTTTCTGATTACTTTCTCGGCCATATTTGACCTCTTTCAGATTTATTTCCAGGGCCACTTTGATAAAATATATGAATTGAAAGTGACATTTTGAAACATTTGATTAGAAGGATTTGATAAACAGGCAGCTGCAACTTTGGACCTGGTCGAAAAGTTCTTATAAGTAGATATAACTTTTGCACAATATATTTTATTTTAATATGTTGTTATAATAAAGGAGAAATAAGAAACTGATGTTGTCCCAGTGATTCTGTTTGATTCTGTTTAGATGGGAATACAGCTACATTCCCCTCATTCACCTGCCATTAGCATAATACCCTGTGTCTGCCATCCGCAGCATCTACAGCCTGAAGCCGGATGACTCACTTGTGCATTTCACATGTGTCTGAGCATCTGTCCTAGTAAAGCAGAGAATCATTGAGCTCTGGTACCTCTTCCATGTTCCATTAACCTGTAATGCACCATTGTAATGTAATGCTGCTCTTAATGGTTATTTGACCTCTGCTCTCTTAAAGCTTTTACGTCATGTGGATGGAGTAGGAAAACCACTGATCATCCACAGTGAATTTGCAGTGTTTAGGTTAATGCACAGATATCCATATAAAGTGCATGCTCACCAATTAATGGTGCATTCTCATTAATACCAGTGTATGAATGTAATGTATAGTAGATCAACCACATTAATCAGTTCTACAAAAGAACCATTCATTTAAATATGTGAAGAAAGAAAAGAGATAAACGGGATCCAGACCTTTTCATGTTCCATGTATGGAAGTCTGGATGTCCGCATGGAAAAGGGTAAGTTAGCTTCCATGTCACTCTTCACCAGGGCCGCCACCTGGATCACCAGCCGGGCCCCCCACCGCAGGAGGCTCAGTGAGTTCAGGCAGTCTGCCGGCAGAGGCTGCCATGCCAGTACAGGGTGCCGGGCCACTGCCGGGGGTTGGGGGGACAGCCGGGACTGTAGGACCGGCTGTCCCCCCCTGATGGCGGCCCTGCTCATCACTTGTAGCTGTAAGTCTGTTATTTGTATTGCATCGCTTTTTGTACACCTAGATCTAGATTATACAGACCTAGGCCTAAATTTACTAAGCAGACATTGCAGGGAGATTGGAAAGTGGGGGTGTTGCCCACAGCAATCAGATTCAAGTTCTCAGTTTCATTTTACACACTGGAGAAGGTGAGCTTGAATCTGATTGGTTGCCATGGGCAACGTCCCCACTTTTCAATCTCCCTGTTAGTAAATTTAAGCCCTTGGGTTAACTACATATAGACATCTCTTCCTTCCATGTTTGAAGTGGTCCAGTATACACCGGTATGATATGCCGCCTCTTTTCCCATGCTACGCTCGTCCCCTTTATAAACCCAACTCCCTATGATTTTGGGATAAATGTTCTTGCTTCCTCCATACCCCCTCTTCTACCACTGTCCTTCTTAATATAAAATTCCTTGTGTATAGAAATTAGAAAGATGTCTGTATCAGTCACTCCACAACCCCTCCATACTGCCTCACTAGGGCTTTATATATACATAATATTCATGAATCCCATCCCGTATCACACAACATGTCCTGGAGAATGCACCTTTAGATGGATATAGGGTATTAGTGTAGAAGCCACAATGCTCATAATGCAGCGGAGGTAAAATTCCATCGCGCAGAATTCATGTTGTTGTGTCTTCTATCTACAGACCCGCAAGAGACCAAAAAGTGTACAGAAGCCAGCAAAAAGGAGGTAAGTGTTAATAATAGACACTTGGATATTATAGGGAGCATAGGCCAGTCTCGCAGCTATATTCCTTATTATGGTTATTGATCCTTTATTCACTATAAGTTTTATAACGCCATAGTTTTATCAGTTTCTTATGACTGCTACTAACATGTTCTTTCCTCTTCACCATTATTTAGAAGAATCCCATGGAATATATACCCATCAAGTAAGTATTCTTTCCAGGGGGTATATTTACTAAGCAGCAAGTTTTGAAATTCGCTGCGTCGTGACGCATTTGGCTGCGAGAGGGTAGTTTCAGTATTTACTAATGGTCGAGAGGTTTAAAACACACGGCGAGATTGTATTTTACACTCTCACCCGAACAAACATGCTTGCGACCGTTTTTCCATGTTGGAAATAGGTTGGCCAAAATTTACTAAGCAGCGAGATTTAGTCTTGACCATATCTCGCCGACGAGTTTCACAAATTTTGCTGGTTCAAATAGAGGTGCCTTTCACAGGCGTATTTCAAATTCTAGCTTGTTCTCTACCTAATCTCGCTGGCGGATTTGACACTTTTTTGCTGCGAGATTGGCTTTTAGAAAATCTAGAAAACACACCGCGAGTTTAACTAAACTCGCGGACAAATCTCGCTGAAACACGGCAGCAAAATCCAAACGCTTACAAAACACACTGCTTAGTAATTACACTTAAAACGCTTACAAACACGCAGCAAACTCACGGCGAGCCTCAGCGAGATTTTCAACCACTCATTCTCACTGCTTCGTAAATATACCCCCAGATATCCAATAAACTCCATCTATATTATGACAGAAGCACAGTAGGCGGCTATTACCATCTGCTCATTCTCTTGGCGTATAGCGTATAGAAGGAAATATCCAGTTACCTGTCACAGAGAACTATGTCTTTTGTACCCTAGATTACAGGTTACTACACGCAACGTCTGATTCACTGACACCTTTTTCTCAAGGGCTTCCACATACACAACCTGTGTCACTGGTAACGACATTCATTCTCATACAGGTGGCAGCACCTGAGAAACAAGCAACGGATGTGTCTGTATTTATCACCTCTCTATAAAGCCATGTATAATGTCAAACATCGTCATATAGTCATACGAGACACATTATATTTACTTTACGTATCAATCATACTAATATGTATTAATTACAACATTCTTTGTGTTACAGGAGATCTCAACCTTTGTGAACCTGCTGCTGGCATGTCTGTGCATTCTTCCTGCAGGAGAAGATCTGGGGAGGAGATGAGAAGAACATCCGTGAGAACATCTGTGTCACTGCTGATCCGTTCCGCTCATGCAAAGAATAAAATAAAGAATGTAACACGTCGGGTTGTATTAACATCTATAATGCGGGCTGTAAATTATTGAGGAGTGGGGTGTTATTTACCATCAATACCAAATAAACTCGCCAAGCGTAGAACTTTTTTCTATACATTTGCAAGTGTTAACTAAATACAGATAAAGGTATACATAAGCCTTAAATAAATAAGATTGGGGCAATGCTCATTTAATTCCTAGTTTATTCCATTCATAGTACGCATATGAATTTTACGTCAAACTCGCGGCTCAGAGCTTCTTCACATAATCGCTTCAGATTGAATCTGGCCCATAATATCATTTACAATAATGGATATTTTATGTCTATTGATGGTGCCAGGGGCAGGCTGGCATAATTTGGCCAGGGGGGCAAGCCCAAAGCAGTGGCCCATATGTAACTGATCGACATGTGTGGCCTGTGGCCCTGAACCATTAATGATGCGGCCAGCCCGGATGCCATTTGGCACCCTGGCACCCACGCCAGCCCTCCACTGGATGGTGCACAAGGATCACCAATTACTCCCAAACAAACATTGGTTTTCAAATTCAAATAAAATGACAATATTACACAACAACCACCTCCAAACCCACTTTCTTCTTTACAGACACCCTCCACACAATCTTCTACCAGCTCTCCTCCCCTTCTCTCCACTCCTAATTCCATCACAGGCCGATCCACAATACAACCGGGACTCTATAACATTGAGCGGGTGGAGGTGCCCTGGACGGCCTCTATAATTACGAGAGGTGGTGAGTGGAGGAATTAATGGGAGTGAGCTCCCTACAATAACTTTTATATAGAGCTGGACTGAGAATTTATATTGCTGACACGGACGCGTGTAAGCTACTAAAAGCACGGACGTGTGCCAATCAATATACAGATACTTAATATTTGGTTTTTACTTCATATTTTTGTTGTTGAACGGCCGTCTCTATATTTTGGTGATAAATTGATTTTCCTTTATTCATATATATGGTTTTTGGTGGTTTGAGATATTGGAGGGATTGTAATTGTTTTAAATTTTTATATGTGCATAATTCTTTTTAGCTAAATAATATATAATAAATTCTTCTATAAGATTGAAAATAACCAGTTTCTAGATCAGCGCAAATAAAAGGTGTTTTTTCAAGTTTAGTGGTCACTATTGTAATTATTATTCTTAGTTTATACATCCTTCAGTGGTTCTGTCCACGTGTTCATTTCACCAATAGATTTTTCCATTCCTCGTCTCCTCACCCCCTATGTGTACCTGTTGCTCTCTCCGGTTCCTCCTGTGATGGAGATCTGTACAATGAGGCGTGCCAATACATAACACAGACACACATGAGGTGGGAATAGGCTGATGAGGCACAGTGGGCAATATGAGGAAGTAAAGGCAGGTGTATGAGAGGTGACATGGTAGATCACTTCTTTAAAGCGTGAACTTCCAGACCTCTGTACATATGGAAGATATGAAGAAGTCTGGATCCCATACATACTATTATTTCCTTTTTCTTTTTTCAGATATTTAATGGTTCACAACCTTTAATAGAATTGATTAATGTGGTTGCTCTATTATACATTACAGTAATACACTGGTATTAATGAGAATGCACCATTAATTGGTGAGCATGCACTTTATATGGATATCTGTGCATTAACCTAAACACTGCAAATTCACTGTGGATGATCAGTGGTTTTCCTACTCCATCCACATGACGTAAAAGCTTTAAGAGAGCAGAGGTCAAATAACCATTAAGAGCAGCATTACATTACAATGGTGCATTACAGGTTAATGGAACATGGAAGAGGTACCAGAGCTCAATGATTCTCTGCTTTACTAGGACAGATGCTCAGACACATGTGAAATGCACAAGTGAGTCATCCGGCTTCAGGCTGTAGATGCTGCGGATGGCAGACACAGGGTATTATGTTAATGGCAGGTGAATGAGGGGAATGTAGCTGTATCTGAGGTATATCGGTTGCACTTGACAGCTGAGACATCTTATCAACAATAAATATTCCCATCTAAATAGAAACAAACAGAATCACTGGGACAACATCGATTTCACATTTCACCTTTATTATAACAACATAAAAGATCATATAATGCAAAAGTTATATCTATATATCTTATAAGAACTTTTGGACCTGATCCAGAGTTTTGCATTCAGCTGTTTTTCTGGTAGCCAGGGATCTTTGTATAGCACCACTGGAGTGATTCTACTATGTACAGATATATAATATGTATAGATGTGCAGAACAAAAATAATATTTATATGGGTTATTTATATACATTTCAAAGAATGTGAAAATGTAAATTTCCTTTAAAAATAAATTAATTAATAAATATATATATAACACTTAGGGGAAATGTTGCTTAATGTTGCTTTATTGTCTCTGATGTGTGTTGTTCGGAGGAAGGTGATGTAGTACAGGCACATCTAAGTCAGCACACTATCATGTGTCACCTGTGTCAGCTCTGTGGGCTCAGTGTGGCATGTTGCACACGCTCCCCCTCCTTTACCTTAGCTCTATCTTAGCTGTGAGTAATGTGTGCAGCTCAGGTATCTGGGGACAGAGAAGAAAACGCTGACACACTACAGGAGACATAAGAAGGCTGCAAGCCAGATTCTGCTATGTGGATTGATACCTGTAACGCAGACCCAGCAGCGTCTCACATCCCTGCATCATCCAGGACAATAACTCCAGTATAAGCCGGGGGGGGGGGGTCACAAAACTAGGCTAATACTAGAGTATATACAGTATTTATCATTATTTGTTCAATGCAAAGATAGTGGTGTATTGCTACAATACAAAACATTTGAATTGTTATTTCAGTGCTTCAAATGCAATCATTTAAAAACCCATTAAATACATAGAAAACTGCAGAGGAATACAGCTGTAACTGTGGGGTAACAGTCGGCCTCTTTTCCCTGCGTCCTATTCAGAGGTCTGCAAAAAAACTTGCACCTCTGTATAGGACGTGCTCTATGTGCGCTCCTTATGCGCCCAAAACTCTGCATCAGGCCTTTTAGTTTTTTATTTGCAGATCTAATGAACGCTCCTTTAGATGACATCCAATACTGATAAAATACAGGAAGAGAATATCTCTGTTGTAAGAGACAGAGGCAATGCTTTTGTGGCCAATAATTTGTTCTGCTCCAGTGTTTCTTGTTTTTCGTTTTAAATCACTCTTTTAGTTACATAAATAAATGAATGAATTCACTTTAAGATTATGACTCAATATTTATTATTTATAATCTACTATTGACCGTGCCTTAAACAAACCAAAAGAGGTAAGTGGAGAGGTAAGAGGTTAGGGGAGCAGAGTGTGTGAGAAGGACAAATATATGAACTGCTAAGAAAGTCACCAAAAGCTTCATTACTGCTTGTAGCTGCCAGCAAAGCTCTGCTAATAATTCTCTCTCTGCTTTGTAAATCAATAGACACAGAGCCGAGCAGTCAGCACCAATTTATAGAAACGGCTAAATAAAGGGGAACAGGGTCTAGGCTGTGTGCCAAGGGG
>JABWIB010003783.1:16368-29291 GCA_016617825.1 Platyplectrum ornatum
TATCTATCTATCTATCTATCTATCTATCTCATATCTATCTATCTATCTCATGACTATCTATCTATGTCAAATCTATCTATCAATCTATCTATCTATCTATCTATCTATCTATCTATCTATCTCATATCTATTTACCTATCTATCTATCTATCTATCTATCTATCTATCTATCTATCTATCTCTTATCCATCTATCTATCTATCTATCTATCTATCTATCTATCTATCCATACAAATCACACATGATGCTCCCCTCCCTGGATGTCAAATGCATTCTTTTACTATGAGTGGGTGTCACTTGATGTCATCAAGTCGTGTCCTCCATAGTAGTGATCGGAGGTTGAAGGTAGTTACTTACATTGAGTCACTGCCTTTAGCCCAGGTTCCAGGAGATTTGCCTATGCTCCCAGGATAGCGGGAGAGATGCCCGAAATCTGGAAGTGTCCCAGATTATCTGGGAGAGTCGGCAACCTTGTTCTTACCATCCTATCCTTCATCCTGGCACCTGCATGTACTGTGCATCTACATCTAAGAGGATAAAGCTTTCCGAATGAATACATAAAAGCTGTGAATGTCAAAACATAAGTAAATAAATGTCATAGTAAAAAAAAACACAAATAAACGACGCTAATAAAGATTAACCTCATTAGAAAAAGTAAAGTCGCTAATTATAAAGCCAAGACACAGAGCAGAACAGTTCATACTCCATAAACAGTAAACACATAAAATCAGGACTAGAAGAGAATAGCAGGCGCGTGGAATAAATATTCTCCTCTCAGTATTGTGCTTTAGCTCCGCTTGTTCCGTTACAGTCTCTGCACCTGTCAAAATACCTTCTCATCTTTTCATAGGACTTTAATGAAAATCATATCGTTCAGGCAGCATTGATTCAGCATAATTGGCACAGGGGTGATCGCGAGTTGCTCATCATTCCAAATGATTTGGCAATCAATTGTACTTAAACTAGCATTGTCACTGACACATTTTTGTATGTCTCAATAATAAAATGTTTGCTTCGCAATAATACAAGATATGGCTCAATACCAATAATAAATAGTAGTTAAGATTGACTTGCATTATGCTCCCAGTAAAAACAGAGACATAGGCAAAAAACTGACTGAAAATATCGGTATCTCTGCTGCGATGATATCATCGCTTTACTGTAGTCTCGTCTGGAACTCCAGTGCATATATCATCTGAAGACAGCTTTATATAGATGTGTGAATATAATAGTACAGCTACACATAGGTATTTCATGAGATGTCATGCGGAGAGATCTGCATCGGAGGTGGGCGACCTGAGTTCTGAAGATGGTGAATTACAAGACAAAGAATGCATCTAGCTGCATGAGGACTGGATGCTGCCATATTACTTATTAAATGAATGGGACTTTCTACAATATAGATATCCACAATAACCCTGAAGGGTAAGATAGAGAAATATTATGTCTTTATTATTTATAGCACATATGGGCACATAGAATTTATAGATACTCATCTGTTTATTTTACTAATATACTATACAAGAATAGCAGCGAATGATAAGCAACCTGATATACATATTTCATTTAGGGGCTGCCGCTATACAATAATCTTGCTAATATTCATGGAAAGAGATAGACAGCTATCTGTAATACTATACCAGCAGGTTTATCATGTGTTATAGAACGACAGCAAATCTAAAGATCCTAGACAAATGACAGCTGTAATCTGATTGATTACTATGGGCAATTCTCCTCATTAGTGCCTCATTTTATACCTGAAACCAGATACATACCAGATATAAGGAACAATCAGAGCTGGATTAAGGGGAGGCACAGGGAGCGAGTGTCCTGGGTATCCCACTCTCCTTCAAGGGTCCCCTGGCACCTGTATTTGCTCCTCTCCCCTGTATTTGCTGTACCCTCCTTTATCACACTTAGTGCATAGCACTTGTGTGCTGCTGTGCAGAAGAGTGGGTGTCTCACATTCATCCTCATGCATTTCAATGGGAGACCTGAAGATTGGCTGTATCTGTGGGCCTTTTTTCAGATGGGGGCCCGGGGCTATAGTCCTATCCGCCCCATTGTTAATTTGGCCCTGTCCCCACTCCAATCTCCCAGTCCTGCAGGTCATTCCTGGAGGCCTGATTGGCCGTGGCAGTGGTGGAAGCCAAATACATAGATTTTTTGTCGTATATATATATATATATATATATATATAAAGTCCTTACCGTTGGTGTTGTAGCTACACATTATAGTGTAGTCATTATGCTAAACACATAAACTATTTCTGTATGGAGTGTATAATGTATGTACTTCACATACTTTAGCTATACTTTCTAAACAATTATGTTGTAGTAATACCTGTTCAATCAAAACAGAACAAACAGAACTGTTAAAAATAAGATGTTGGTAAGTGATGGGGTGGGCTTCCATTTCTCACCCTACATTACACTTTAACTTTTGTACAGCAACAGATACTGCAGACAATAGTCAATATGAAATAGATATTAATATACCTTGGAAGTAACTAATAATAAACTAATATCTGCATATGGAATCAATGGAATGGAATTTATTAAATGCATTTGGCCGGCACATATATAGCCTATTGGGAAATTTACATGAGTTTATAATAAGTAAAGATATATTTTTGTAATGACTCTAGTGTCCGGCATCAGAGATGTGAAACTTAAACCACTAACAAATAGGCTGCATCCTGTATCCTTAACATCTCTGCCTGGCCAGGAAACCAGCGGTCAGCATTTCCTAGAACTTGCAAAGTCATCAAAAATAGGAGTGATTCCTGGTGGACCAATCTATGTGAGAGAATATCAGCACGCGCCGTTTCCCCCTTCACTGTGAATAGACTTGCCTGCACCGCCGAGAAGGACACCCGCGGCGAAACGCAATGATTAAATGGAGCAATTAGTGGCTGGATGCGATTTGCTTAAATTGGTAAAAGTTTAGGAATTTTCCTGAGTATATAAAAATGCTTAAAAATATATGTGTTATGCAGTGTATGGATAGTAAAGACTAAAGGAAATGAGAAACTAAAAATACAACCCTTTTCTTGAATACCTTTTGTACTTATGAAGTGGACATCCAATGGGCTACGCATTACACATTATTATAGTCCCTCACACTTGCAGAGAATTTTCAGAGAACGTTAGTTTTTTCATGAAGACGGGTGTGATTTGTGAACAACAATATATCCACAGGACTGTTTGCAGCAAGAATAAGACAACAAGGGAGCAACACAGAAAGAGGACACAACGAAAGGCATCAAAAGATTATAATCCTTGTCGCTAACCATAACCATCCACTTCTAATTCTCTCCCTGCAGCCTAACCCTAACCTTCCCCTTTAATTAACTATTCTTTCCCCACAGCCTAACCATAACCCTAACTTTCCTTTTTTATTAACCATTTCTTCCCCATGGTCTAACCTTCCCCTTCTCTATATATGATTGTTCCCTCCCTGGAGCCTAACCCTAACCTTCCTCTTCAATTATCCATTCCCACCCTGCAGCCTAACCATTCCATTTAAAGTAACCTCAGTTGAGTGATGGCCTTAGTTCCAAGTATATTACATTGCCCAAGTCCCAGTATAAATTATCAAACCTCCCAACATTTGCATTGAAGAGACTGAGAGAAATAGGCCCCATACCTTGTGCAACACCTGCCTAACTCCACCCACATCCCACTCAGTCCTGCCCATGAACTGCCCAGTCCTGCCCATGGACCACCCATGCCCACCCATGGGCCATATAAGCCCTACCCCTTTTTTCCTCGTTCACGACAAAAAAAAGTTTGCAAAACCAAAATCGGGACTGTCGTTTTAATATCGGGAGAGTTGGCAGGTATGGATTATAAGGTTTGCAGATAATTAGGTTGCGATAAAACACCTTCTCAACAATCCGAATTCCGGATTGATAAATGATATAGTTACCTGTTATAAAAATCTCTCTTGCCTCTCACCAGCTTTGGGGCAGCAGTGGAAACCTGAGAGGAAACATAGCTGCTCCCCCGGAACTTCCTTTCCTACCAGAGAGGACGTTCTATTATGAATGCCATGGCCCCCCTCCATTCAGCGGCACGGGATGCGGCATTCACCCTGTTGAGGAGAAGAAGCTCCGGGGGATTGGAGGACCAGCTGGACACCCCTGTGCCAACTGTCATGGCCTCCCCATCACCAGCAACTGGGCACCACTAGATATCGGCACCGATTTCCACAAGACCATTATCATTCTCGCGGAGGACCAGCTTTAGTGTTGGCTTCACTTTAAGTAAACTGTTTTCTACATAATGTGGTAAAATGATGAGGTATGGCAAAACAGACTATAACCGATGTCAGCGCAGTGCATAGTGATAGCTGTCTTGCTGGGCGCATACATTTAAAAACCCAAGTGCATATTCTGAAGCATTTACAGTGACATCAACATCATCCGCCAGTACTTTTTCTTTTCTTTCTCTTGTTCAATCTCCAAGATTTCTTCCGCATGAATAATGACAATTAGCAGCTTTCCCACATAGAACCTCTATTAAAAAATAGCATGTTGAGCGGACTTTCTTGTCGTCTTTGCACCTGTATTCTGCTACATTTAAATCTGTGATTGCCATTCTTTCTTTATCTGATTATAACAAGCATAAATGGCACTTGTCTGTCCAGGAGGAGGGTGGGAGAGAGGTTGACGCATGGTTACTTCAAATGACAAGTATTGTAAAGTACAAACGTCCTCTGTGTTTGAACACTTTTGTCATTGAAAGAGTCCGGCAAAGCATAATTGTCAAGAAAACGCAACAAGGGCCGGAAACTGCTGAGACGCAAACAATTGTGTGAGTTTTTGTTATATTTCCTGATTACTTTACCCATCTTTTGTCAAACCTTTCTAATTCCTCTCATTTGAAGGAGTCACCTTGCTTTCTAAAAGAATGTGCATTAACCCTGCATCGCTAAAGGGTCTATTGAGATGAGAGAGCATAGATGTGAAGAGAACAGCTATGTCTTCCCTAATTCCTGTCTTGTATAAAAGCCCCACAGAGAGTTCACCTATATCATGGATGGTTCAGTGGTTAGCACTTATGCCTAACAGTGCTGGACAAGACCTTATTTGTGTGGACTTTGTATGTTCTCCCCATATTTCCTCTGGGTGCTCCGGTTTCCTCCCTCCAAAAACATACCGGTAGGTTAATTGGCAGCTGACTAAATTGTCCTTAGTCTATGTGCAATTGCCCCCTATGTATCAATCTCCTTAGAATCTAATCTTAGCTCTATGTAATATGATAACCTGGTATATAATAAATAAACCTGGTATATAATAAATAATAATATGTCTGGTGCTAGGCTCAGCGTCTCTATTTCCCACTGTCTCCATTACAGGATGGGTGATCATGCTACAAGGTATTTAAATTCAATATAATGTAAATAGACTCCCAAAGTTTAGCTTGCACAATGCATACCTCAGTATTGTCAGTTCCTATAATTTGTGCCTCTCCCACCCCAAATAGGGTGTCCACAGTGCTTTATCTAGCCCTCTATTATACTATTCTATCTATTCTGTGTATTTTACTATTATTCCACAGACAATGAATGACTAGCTCTATAATAATGTGGTTATAAAAGGCCGCCTACTCCTGTATGTGGCTCCTGCCCATTAGACCACTCTTAAAAGTAGAAATATGGGCTAAAACAGAACCTTTATAGATACCTTATCATATAAAAATATCATTAAAGAAATAACAGTGCTCCAAGTGGGGTGTATATGGAGGTAATCCGTGCTGTAACTTCTCCCACTAATATTATTGAAAAGCTATAAATGTCTATTCCCTTCTATAGTGTTATATGTTTCCATATGGCCATTCTACCATTCATTAGTTTGGGTAATTNATGATAAAACATGCTGTAGAAAACAAGTGAAGATTCCTACCCACTAAACTTCAACTCTCATCGGTAAACTTTAATACAAGATGTTTTAGATTTAGAACATGGATGCGAAAACTTTGGTTTCCCTCTGAACACACAGTTATTGATTTACGCAAATGAAAGAGACGAGGCGGATAACATTACACCTAAAGTCAGAACAGCATCTCCTCTATGGGACCAATAAGTGCAAAACAAACACAAGTCTCTGCATTTCCCCCCAACTTTGCGAGACAACTTGTATTCTACTGTATAAATCCTAAGGGACAGAAAGGGAAAGTGGCTCAGTGGTTAAATGCGCCATGTTTCAAACAAATAAATAAATAAGAATTATAGAAGAAGAAGCAGTGGATCCAATTGTCAACAGTAAATTAAGGGATTGCTGGTGGTAGCCATGCATGAGAATCGTATTAGTCAAGTAGAGTGGCGGTAACGTCACTACCTCCAGGGACGGTGCTATATGGGCAACCTAGATGGGACCTAGCACCACCACCACCACCTAATCCAGTTCATATAGGAGAGGGGGCACCCTCCCAGACTGGTTAATTATTTACATGGTGCATTATGATTAAACAGAATATAAATGGAGGTAGCAAGTGGGTTCTTTTGCCACCTCCTGGGCTCAGTGCTCTAGGCTATCACCTAAGATGGCCTAAAGGTAGCACCGGCCCTGACTATCTCGGCAAAAAAAAAAAATATCTTTGAGAAAGATCATTCTAGAACTTTAAGCAACTTATTTAGAAGCTATTTTCAATTTTTTTTCTAACTTAAGTTTAGTTTTGGGGACTGTTTATAGTTTTGTTTTTTTTTTTTTATTGGAGTGTAAAGTTGTCCTGGTCCTGGTAAATCCTGGTAAGTGTTGGGAGCAATAAGTCTGCTCGGCTGCCCCCACAGTCTTCCAATCTTTTTACATAGCCGTCGTATACAGCAGTTTGTAAAAAAATGTGAATATCTTGTACAAATGAAACTTAACTGAGCCGCACCGCGTTTAATGAAGCATCATTTTACAGCCTTCCTTAAACTTGTGCCGGCCCTTTTACTTTAAGGAAGTCTTACAACAGGTTCCCGCATAACAGCGGATGGCGACGTCAGGAAGATTGTGCTACAATCAGCAGTGGGACGGGAAACAATGAAGTATGGTCTTAGGAAAAACACTTTGTACAACAGCCAATTTAGATTTCAAATTCAGTGAAAAGCAAAGGAAGTAAGTGAAGGACAGAAATGGAAACATTGCTTCAGCGCACCTCTCCAGCTGCTCAATGCCAAATACCCAGACTCCTCTCTGACAAGTCCATGATGTCCATTTGCTTGGTTTCTTGCACTGAACCGTCTAAAGAAAATGCGTCGGCATCTGTTCCATACATTCTGCTGCCGTGTAGTTTCACAAAGCAGAGAATTGGCAGCTGAATAAAAGAAAGTCAGAGGGCTTTGTGCTAGGCTAAACACAAGAACCGCTTAATGTTCCGCTGATGACTGTTGCATATCTGACGGATTTCGCACATACTAGACCAGCAATGGAAACATTTCCCAGGTAACTTTTTTTTTCAGGTAACTTTTTTTTTAAAGGGCATTTTCCCGGCTATTAAACAAACCCGAAGAACAAATAAGAAGGACAAGGGGCAAAGGGTCAAACAAAAGCAGATTATAATTGGGTTACACCTTCTGTATTATGAGATCATGACAGTAAATGGATCGTATGATGAATGACGCCAAGTCCCGAACAAGACGTTCCCCGCAAATTAAAACACAACAAACCTTTCAGACCTGCAAGAGGAACATGTTTGGAAAATGAATAGTTCATTGCATATAATGGGCTACCTATGTAGCTGGGGTGTTTATTTACATACTAATGAGAGGGGTGATGGTTTAATGAATCATAGTAAGGCATGGAGATGAGAAAGTAAGATGCACTGATATTAGGGTAGTTGTGGGGTAAAATTTAAACCAGGGTTACCGACATTGGGGTTCTCCATCCTGGCAGAAATCAAAAGCTGGCAGCATGAGAATCAAAAGCTGGCAGCATGAGAGTTGGGCAGAGGATGTGATTTATGCAAATCATTCTGAAGCCCCGCCCCTAGAATGCTAACATTTGCCTTGGATGGGCGGGGCTTGACATAATCTTTTGTGATTGAATCTAACTAGATATTGTGGCATTGAACTTCAAATGCACTTTTGTAATTTAGACTTTTTTTTTGCTTAAAACTCGGTCAATAATAATGACATCTAATTCTGGAAATATATTACATAATAGTGATTTCTTTTTATAATTCATTAAGCTGAATAGCAGAATATTGCTATACTCAGGTGTTTTTTGTTTTTGGGTTTTTTTGGGGGTGTTTTAGGAATTTATTTTATTGTAAAGCAAACAATAATCCACTTTACACATGCAAAGTTGTATGGACCTTACACCTTGGCACCATGTGCCTACATATCCATCTGTTTGCATGTTTCAGTGAGTGCCCATTTTCAGCACATCATGTCCAGAGCTGCTAATGCTGGAACTATGGAAGGGATGACGCCCCCATTTTCAGCAGCTGATTTGCATATCCTCTGTTTTGGATCAGATCTTTAAGTGAATAATGTGTAAGACAGTCCAGTGATATCACATACACTCCTAATGATAAAGATTTCCAGTACTGTCTTACACATTATTCATTTAGATAGAGTTCATCATTACAGCCTGTACATCATTTCTTCATAATGCAGACCCTTCAACATGACCCCTTCCATTAGGTGCAATATACCCTATAGCTTCTGAGCTTCCTCACCTTCCACTCACCGAAATGTATTGAATTGTATTACTGAAATACGCTCTGCATAGTAACAGATTGTTAGGAGCTCCGATGTGGAGGTATCTAATGGAATGGGTCATCATGAAGGGTCTGATAATGTCAAAATACTTAGAAATAAGTGACAATATAATATATAACTCAACAAAAGTAAATTAAGCTTTTAAGTTATATATGTTGATTAGGTTTTACCGATTAATTAAAACTAGTATTTCATTGCTTCATAGATTTCTAACCGGATGGATTAAGCCTTACATAATGTAACTGTTAGTGGGCAGGTATATTTTAAATGGTTTTTCTTTATAGTCCTTCAGCAACATTTGCCACCCAAACTTCTGTGCTGCTTTTAAGTATTAGTATGTGCTAATAATATTATCATATTGTGCAATAATATACATATTGTATTGTGTATTAGTATATGCTATCAAATGAAAATAAAATGACACTATGTTGTAGTGAGTTTCTGTGAACAGATAAAAAACTGGAACAACCTTCTATAAGTTCATTTATGTACTACTAATGCTTGAGAAGTGGGAAATAGACAGAGCTATATGTTCTTTATGATATGAATGAATTATGTGACTGATGATGTGACTTTTGAGTATATAATGATACCTGCTTTACTTGCTATATGAATATGTATATAACAGGGTTGCGACTCCTGAATTTTGGGCAGTTCTCCCGGTATCCCTGGAGAGTCTGCACATCTCCCAGGACTGGAAATGAGGCAGTAGTGTCATGTAAATGACTGTCTCAGCCCTGATTGTTGTGATGATGGCAAAAGCTATGTATTTGCCCTACAGGGGGCGGGACTTCAGACATGATTAGCATAAACCACGCCCTCTGCCCAGTCCCCATGGTGTCAGCAGCCCTGGTCTATAATAGATGGCCACCATGCATTATTAAGCTAATATTGGTATACCTGGGTTTGTGTTTTACACATCATTTTGTTTATTTATTGGTTTATATTTTTTATAACTAGATTAATACTGATCTAACACAATTGCCTTTTGTGGACTTGCACCCCCCTCTTACTTTAACCCATTCATCAATAGCACCAGAGATTGTCTTGTTGTTACTTTGCATTTTCCACTATAAGAACTTTGAAGCTACAGAAGGGAGAACAGTATGCTATAAGCCCGCACTAATGGCAAATGTTTGCAAACAGCTGTATGCACGTTTTCTTTGGAGCCTGGATGTGGAATAGAAGATAAGGAGTGGTAATGTTAATGTACATACTTAAATTGATTTTGCTCTCGCTAAGTAAGTTCAGGAAGATATAAGGAAATTGCTTTCACTACATACTGGGGGTTACTGCTAAACTCAGGACTGCAAGCTGATTTTTAGATATTTTCGAAAGCATTCCACTGGAAAAAGAGATTACACAAAGATTAGCCAGATAAATGGTTTTTATCACATTATCTCTCACAGTAGATGCAGGACTACGACATTCCTGCAATAAACTATGTGTGAAGGGGGGCAGAACACTTACCTCATACAAAGTTATATCAGGAAAAATGATAGCAATATGTGTTCCTCAAATGGGACGGAGCCAGGCTCCCGCAACATCAGGGTACTCTTACTTACCTAAGAGTTCGGATGATGATTGCCCTCCCTAGGGGAGAACAACACTCCCCTATAAGGAGGAGAATTTGCACCGCGTTTGCTGAAGCCAGTCCTTACTGTACAGTTTACTTCCCTCCTGTGCCCTCAGTGTGCACACACAAGCCCTCCTGTGTCACCTAAATGGTACGTATGGTACGCAATTTACACTGGGCTTGCAGAATAAAGTGCTTATGTGTACCCTATTCTACAGCCAGTTTCCAAATTCAGGCTGCGAATTTTCTTAGGTCAACATCTTATACAATTGGCGTTATTGCTTCAAATAGAAGATATACTCTATAATAGCCCAGCCCCGAACACGAACAAATAAATCTAAAAAAAAAAAAAAAACAAAACTTCTTGGCCTCCTTTGAAATCAGTGGAGACTGTGGTTATTTCAATAGTGTTGAAGGACCAATCTTTGAGGTCCAGAGTATCTACCAGAGTTGATATGAGTTTAGATCAGCCCTGGTCCCAGACAGTATGAGGTCCCTAGCACCATACAGTAACATCCATACAGTAATATCTCCCAATTGTCCTGATTCCAAAAGGACAGGTCCATTCTTGTCTAACTGTCCCAATGTCCTGTCTGCCTTCCAGTCTGTTTTGATACGTGGACTGGCTTGGATGAAGGGTTTTAAAATAAAAAGTTTTACTACAATTAATTTGTCCCATGTGTAAATGTGAAAAGGGGTGGAGTTTATGACAACATGAGTAGGGCTTGGATGGGACCAGGAGCAGGGCTGATTTTCCTTTTTCAGGACTGTAACCATTGGGATGTGTGCAGTAAGAGCTATGTTATCCTTGTGAAGAGAACTAAAAGTGGGGCCATTTAAATGTATATGATAAATGAGGGGGGTGGGGTAAACTAAAATGTCTAGGCACGCCATAATTCTCATAACAGATACAAAGTAATGTGTTTATTTCATATGCTTATAGAATAGTTTCAAAAAAGGTATGGTTTTTACATGTCACAAACATTTTAGCTTTAATACAGATTATAGCATTTATGTGTAATTAAGATAATTCATTCTGTATAGGTTAATTATCCCGTATTCACAAAATGGCTGTTGCAACAAAATGTGTGTAACTTGAAGTCAGTGGTGATTCAATGGAACTAAAATCTTCATCATAAAAATAAACTATGAAATTATCATGAGATATGAAGAGATAAATATATAAAAAAAATGAAACATACATAAATGAACAAACAAAAATATAATTTTAATGGAAATAAATAAATGAACAAAATAATCCAGAATCCAGTTTCGTGGTTTATACAACATATATTTTAGTTTAGTCTGCAAAGGCCGGCACCTGTCTGCATGGCTGCTTATTCTATTGCTGCTCATGGGAGCACAGTTTGTAATTTTTAATTGGATTTTATGACACTTTTTGTAAAATGTAACATGCAAGTCTTTACAGCTCTAATAGTTTTATTGCTACTGTGAGGTTTGTGCATAATTTCCTACAAAAAAACATCATACGTGAAGATAATGTGATACCATTAGGGAAACCATAAATTGATTACCCATGGTGCTTCAGTAGTGGGAATCGAAATCTCTTCTGCAAAGTCACAATTTAAAACAAATAAATAATATAGTGTGTAAATACATATGTCATCTCTTAAATCATCATTACACTTCCATATTGTAGCTCCTTTTATATTTTCTTTTACAATTAAGACAGTGGGTTGGAAGCAACATTTAAATATGATTCTGCTTAAGGGTAAGCGATTTTGAGCTGGATGCAATAAAATTAAGACAAATTATTATTTTGAAAATATATATACAAATACAAATGATTTAGTGATATTTGCTAGCAAAACTTTCATGGTCAGCTGTGAAGTTAAGCACAACAGCCACCAGCAGACGTCAGACCCGTTCCACCAGGTGCACAGTACCCGCTCCTGAGCTTCCAGCTGTCACTCACCTGGATTTAACAAGCTAACGGATATTTAAAAAACACTTTTCTCTTCAGCACAGGTGGTTACCATAGTAACTGATGATTGTCTCATACATAGGTGATTACCATAGTACCTGACGATTGTCATACACAGTTGGTTACCATAGTAATTGATTGTTGGAAGCTGAGGAGCAGAGTGATGTAGGCTCTGAGAACTTTAGTTTGTGATAGATATATATATATATATATATATATATATATATTACAGTTAATGTGCAGAATCAGTTCATTACCTAGTTAATGTGCACATTAACTGATTTGGTTAAGTAATGTCCAAAATGAAGTCTTTTCTGCAATTTACCTAGGTAATGTGCACATTAACAGCATCGACGCAGTTAATGTACACATTGCCTAGATAAAGTGCGAAAAGAGTTCATTTCGCACTACCGTGTTTCCCCGAAAATAAGCCTTGCCCTAACTTTTGTGAAACAGTCCAAAATAAGCCCTAACCCAAAAAAAAGCTCTAGTGAATTCCCCAGGACTGGGGACGTGATGGGTATAAAAGCAGGACTGGGGGGCATGATGGGGATTAAAGCAGGACTGTTTATATAAATCTCTGTCAATGTTAATTAAAATAAGACCTACCCCGAAATTAAGCCCTATGGTGTTTTTTTGGACCAAAAAAATAATGAGACAGTGTCTTATTATCGGGGAAACACCGTATGC
>JABWIB010003783.1:34868-46880 GCA_016617825.1 Platyplectrum ornatum
AGATAGATAGATAGATAGATATGAGATAGATAGATAGATAGATAGATAGATAGATAGATATGAGATAGATAGATAGATATATAGATAGATATACAGTATATAGATAGATAGATAGATAGATAGATAGATAGATAGATAGACAGATAGATATGAGATAGATAGATAGATAGATAGATAGATAGATAGATAGATAGATAGATATGTGTGTGTGTGTGTGTGTGTGTGTGTGTGTTTATAAATAAGATAAATAACTAAGACTTCTTTTTAGGTATATCTTCCATTTAGTACAAAGCCTTCAAAGTAAATCCTTTCAGTGTTTTCTTTATGAAGAAAAAGACTAGAGAGGGGAAGTTATTCATCTTTGATTTTCTTGAGTGGGTTGGTATATTTAGCCTGAAAGCATCCCTGATCTATATATTTATGACCTAATGTATGTGGTCTATTCAGAACAGCTGACCTTTTCAACCAACATTTGGTCAAGTCTATGGCTATGTCAGCTATAGCTGTTCTAATATACTTATTATAGATTAAATATACCTTCAGGGATTGCCTAGATATGAACCTATGCTTACATGGAAGATTAAGAGAAGGGGATTGTGGTCAGCCAAGAGACTGCTAAAGATCTATAAAGGACCAGACAGTGTAACTGTATGTCAGAAAAGTGCTGATCTTGTCAAGCGTTTAATGAGATCACAGTGATCCAATGGATTGCCAATGTTCCATGAGCCTTATTGTACCACTCTGGCTACTAGATTATAAAGTGCCCGGTGGACAATGATTTGTGGCCACACTTAAAGGACAATTATAATGGTATTTCAAAGTGTCGGACAACTAAGTTACAGACGTCTAAGTGTGGGTCTGGAGAAAGGTGCATATTGTGACAGATTATAAAAGAATATTATTTTTATATTATTATGTTTAAAATAAATATATATATATATATATATATATATATATATATATACAAAATGTACTGAGAAATCAAATCTACATATTGAATTTCCATGCAATTATTCTCACACACATCTTAGACATTACAGAACTTTTAAGATTCTCTGAATCACACTTTCGACATTTCATCCAAATATAACAGAGTTCTGTCACGTAAAGGTGACCTCTTTGACTGAGCTTCACTATGACCCTTTAAAAATGTCACCCCTATTGCTCATCATGACAGATAAAATAGACCATCATGTCAGGAAAAATGAACAATATTATTTTCATTTTATTACGTCTTGGGTAACATTTTATAAAATGTAATATATTGTATTATCATAGTGACCAGTCTGGAAGGTCAGTGCTCCAACTCTTCCTCTTGTTAATAGCATAAAAATAGTAGCATTACATACCCCCTAACATTGTAAAACATATAAGAGATCTGTTAAAGATAAAAAGTATTTTGCAATAATAAATTCAAAAAGGAAGAAGAACAACTTTTTTGTACTTGGTGACTTGCAGACCATTGTAACAGCAATTACATGTATAATGTCTATTATGTAAGTGACCTAAAGAATACGCTATACCAATCTTGGACCATGGGTAATGGTATTGTATTGTGTACATATAGACAATAAATTGAAAGCAAAGCACTGGTGTATAGCTCCCAACATTTTCAATTCCAAAAGTATAACAAAATAAGCCACAGTTCTGAAATAAACCCCACAAATGAGCCTTTTGTATTTTTGTGGGTCATGAATTGAGAGAGTTGGGAGGTACAGCATGTAACTGGTTATAAGGCTACACAAAGTATGGCCAAGCAGTGAACACTATGTACCAAAATCAGACTTTAGGCACTTTTGACTTACTCACGACTTACTCAAGAGTGGGCAAAACCATGTTGAATTGCAGGGGAGGTAAATTTCATTAGTTGCAATCAGTATTAGAGTTGAAAGATGATATTTCCCAGTCCAAGTGTAATAACAGTGTAACAGTAACACTGGTCAGTATCTGTGTGCAAAATGCAAAAATAAAGTATTCTCCCTGCATGCACACACTGACATTCATTTTACCTCCCCTGCAATTCATCATGGTTTTACCCACTCTTGAGTAAGTTGAGAGTAAGTCAATAGTGCCTAAAGTCTGAATCTGATTGGTGGAGAGACTGCATTCCACTGCATTAAGACAGAATGAAGGGAAGGCAGGTTCATGCTATATAACCCAATCACCATAAAGAATAACGCTTTATTGCGCATTGATAGCGCTGTTATATTTTACGCTCCCTATGCTCACAGTAAATACCAGAAGATATCACAATACCAAATGCATTTATCACACCCGTTTCCCTGCTCCACTCATACAGTATCTTAGGTGTAAAATATGACTAATGCTTCAAACAGACAAATATTCAAGCATATTCCATCTGTTTTGTGCTTCAGTGTGTGACTTTAGCTGTCCCTTAGGGCTATAATTATGTTAATGCGAACAACATAATTCCTCTACCTATGCCCTATGTAGCTGTGCATTAAAACATATAATATATTCATATTCAACAATTCATAAACTACAAAGCCATTTCAATAACATAATGCAATGAGGTGCATCCTTGGTAACATCATGGACCTGATCCAGACCTGTTCTGTGGAACTCAACGAGTAACACGCATTTTATTCCCCTCCGATGTGCAGACATTGCACCAAATACATATCCATAAACCTCACTTAAGTACTTCATATCTATCTGCCTCCATCCGCAGGCAGGTCTGTATGGAAGTATCTAATGCCACCCACTTTGCCTCATCAACATGCCTATCCATACACCCAGGTTTAGGCATGTGGCTATCACGGGATGCTCTGTCGTACAGCTGTCACTTGAGCCCGAGTCGAGTGTTGTACAGAAATCTGGATCAGGTCCAATTTTATTAATCCAGTTTCCTATAATCATATGTGCTTACCTTTGACGTTTGCGTTCTTCTACCCACATTCTAGGGCTTCACATAACAATAAAAAGTACATCAAACACATTCAGCAAGTTTACATGGCATAATACACATTGTATCATTTTTGGCATTTCCGAATGAATTGGCTTTTAAATTCAGTATTTCCCAAACCGTATTCACTTATATAGAGAGAAGCGAGCAATAGTGAGAAAGAGTCAGGTCACGTCTCTATAAAGTGAATATTTTCATTCACCGCCTTCTCTTTCAAATTTTAATGTACCCCGGAGGAAAAGGAAAAGTGGTTCTGGAAATATGGTTTTAAAATTAAGTCAGGAATTTGAAAAGTGAAAACATTTTACAGAACAGACATGTAAGCTATCATTTCATTTGAATATATTCTTAATACGTGATCCATGTAACCACTAGACCTGAGAACAAGGCTGGCCAATTATTTCCTAGTCCAAAATTTAGAATCCTTAAATGAAAATGTTAAATGTTAAAAACATATCAATAAAATAGTGGACGTGCCAGCGCAGTAACTGAATTATGCAGGACAGCCTTGCACTCGTCGCATATGTATGTATATATATATATATATATATATATATATAGATTTAAGTTTGCCTGTTGTCAAGAAATCTCATTCCTCATGTATGTAAACTAATATAAAATCATTTTCCTGCAGTAACAACAAGCCATTGTGTTGTTTGTTAATTAACAACTTAATGCATCTATAACTATAACAAGGTCTTGAAATTTCGCCTACAGCTCTGAGGATAAGCGACCAGCTCAGTACTCACGGTCATTGCACAGGGTCCCACTGAAGGAGGTCATACTGCAGTCGCAGTTGAATCCGTCCCATTGTTGCAGGCAGACGCCCTGGTTAGCGCAGGAATCCTCTTGGCATGTTGTGCTGGGACCTGTAACACAACGCGTAAAATTGGTCTTTTCCCTTGAACATTATAGTAACTGTCCAACACATGTTCTCGTACAGTAGTTGCCAACATCTCTGTGTCCACATTGGAAATATGTTTCTTCTAAGCTGTGTGCACTGGAAGTCCATGTGGTTCAAAAACAAAATAAAAACTGCAGGGCTAGGATGAGTAGAGTAAATGTATGAGGATAATTTATCTCACCCCTTTATTTTATTGCATTTGCTAAAGCGGTGCATCGGAGACAGCTGTGATTAAACTGGGGCTGATCTCCAAATGCCATTGGTGGCCAGAGGGGCCTGTATTTACTAAACTGCAGGAATGGAAATGTGGAGACATTGCCCATAGCATCCAATCAGATTCTATCTCTTGCTTTCCTATTACATACTAAAAAATATCAGCTAAAATCTGAATGGTTGTTGTGGGCCACTTGATCATTACGCCAGTTTAGTAAATCCAGCCCTGATGGAAAGGCAGAGATCCATTCAGAATCGTCCTTTGCCATTTACCTTCTCTGCGGCACAATTTATTCTGCAAACATAAAAAAAAACGGATGAATGACAGAAAACAGCCATGGATTTCAGGGCTGGTTTATAAATCTCAAGAATGTTTTTGAAAATTTTTTTTCAACAAACTCGATAATTTCACCTTAAAGGCTGCAAATAGAGTCCTTTCCAGGGAAGACACAGCTTAAAAGAGCAACAATTGATAGAGGAACTGGTAGTTATCATTATGATATCGCATTGACTAATGCTTCCTGTATATTAGCCAAAAAGTTGCATTGTTTTTTTAAGTCAAATTGTAGAATATGTTTTATGAGCTTCGACCAAATGAATGTGCAATGTTGAATTTGATGGGATAAAATATAAGTATGCTCTCATAAAGAAAATGGTGATACATTTAGATGCAAAAATTTTATCTTTTGATTTAACAAAAAACATTTTTGTTTTTGTTTTTTTGGGGTTTTTTTTTTGCTGTTTTGCTTTTATACTTCTTTTCCAGATGTTGGCAAGTATTGATTTGCATGCTTGTCCGATCCCATGTGTTTTGTGTTGTTTTTTATTTTTTTGGTGAATTAATAAGTTGACATGCCCGACTGTGACAAAAAAGGGACACACAATTCTATTCTACCTGGAAAGATTTGTAACCGGAGCATTAGAAGGGTATGATCAAAGCAAAAAAAAAAGTAGTCACTATACACACATCAGCAAGACTGAAAGCCCTTATGCAAAATAGATGCTAATTACGACAAGTCTGTATTCAGCTGTTTTAGAAAGGAAGAAAGGGGACAGTTTGTGAAAAGAAGATACTAATGCATGAATCTAACAAATCTACAGAGGGTTCATCGTGAGCATTGGGTTTCAGTCTTGGATTAAACACACGGTTCAGTCTACCTTGCAAGTCAGCTTTCATCAATGCAACTTTTGAAGGCAAAACAATAGCAAAAAAAAAAAAGGCAAAATATATGAACGTTAGTAAGCAGTACTGAAATGGCAACCAGCGAAATAATAAAAACCAAAAAGCAATAAACAAGACTGCGTGCAAAGCCTTAAATAAAATAAACAAAAGCTGCATAATCCAAACAAACAGATGACGGGCATCAGTCGTAAACCTTGAAGCAAAACAGAATGTGAAAGTGGCAATTTGCGAGTATTTTATTGCAAATATAAAGGTTAATTGAGCTGATGATATATAATGAAGGAAAATTAAAAGTTTTTCCCTGATTGGAAATGAATGCATTAGCAAATCCAATGCATGGTTGCACACTGACTAGCCATTTGTCATGTTTAGATAGTGTGTGTTCTATGCTCCTTAACACACATTTACCCCCCACTCCAATTTCCACTTACAGTGACTGGTTCAATTAAGACCATAACCCATATTAAGGTCACGAATGACCTTTTCAATCAGTTATGAGAGGAACACATCCTTTCTCCTGTTTTAATGAAGTGTCCACAAGGCACGCTTGTCATTTTATTTCCAAGTATGAATCTGAGATATAAAAAGACATCAGGGGACTTAAACGAGGCAGAGAACTCTCTGATTCGTGTTAAACCGACGCTGACCTGTTCCCCGTTATTGGCAAACTAAGTGGGGGTTCTAGTAGCCCAGAAAGCCCCTCAATGTAGCTGTATTACATGTGGGTTATATTAAGGCTCTGGGGCTGGCACACACTGTATAATGTAAATTAGAGGTGTGAGATGGCACTCTATAATGTATACGTGCTATATTAGGCTTTAATGTCACAATATATACCGTCTATAGTGTACTATTCCCAGAGCCCTAATATACTCTGAATAGAGAATTACTATAAGTCTAATGCTCTCTCTTGTCCTCTTTTTCACCACTTAAATCTATATATATATATATATATATATATATATATATATACAATAGACACTCTATAATGAACACTCCTAATAAGTCCTGAATTTAACATTTAAAGTCAATGAATGCTGACAGTCCACAGCACTGTACCATTCTCAGACTCTTAAGATACTCTCTATGTATTATAGTATATTCCATCCCAGATTCCTTATATACCCAATATGTTTAGATTTGATATAAAGGGGGTAAGGGAATAGCACATATAACACTGTAATCTATGTGTGGTATATTAGGGGAATTGATATGGCACACTATGATTGGTATTCCCAGATATAACCCATGTATATTATAATATGTGCCATTACCCAATATGTACAGATGTGGCACTTTATCATTTTTGTAAAATACCGCCATGGCGCTAGATTTATCCCGAACGCTTGCTAATATGCTTTTGCACCATGCTGTCTGTAACTCTGGAATGTTGCAGTTCCAACAGTAACAGCTAGGTGGCGTATCAATGCAGAAGATAACCATTGTCACTGTCAGGATAACCTGTGGCTACAAAGCATTAGTGCGGCCTTTGGATAAATTCCCTGAAATCTACATGTGGTGAAGCTAGTCATGTATAATGTGACATGGCGCTATATTAGAAATGTTATAAGGTGTTACATCTGTACTTTATATAGTGCACCATCTCCACAGCTGTAGTATTCTCCTGCGTTACTCCTCGTCCTGTGTAATAGTGCAGATCCGCTGTTAAAACTGCTCTTGGCCTATCCACAGTCCCATCATTAGCAACTCTGAATAGGTTATACTAATATAGCTTTTAAATCATGCAAATGAATGTGTATAGACAGATAGGATGAGCGGTGTAATACAGCAGATTGTAAACGTTTACACATTTCAAGCTCATTTCATTGTCTAATATATATAATACATTCAAATTGTTGTTTCTTGTGTAGTCAGTCATTTTAATTAAGAATTTAAAGAATTATTTTTTTTTAGCTTTTAAACATAAAACCCCTTTATACTAATACCTGCTTTTTTATATTAGCAATTATCAGCCTTGCGTTACTGTATGAAGTGTGTGGGGTTTAAATCATTTAGTTTTCTTATATTTCCCAGTTTAATATTAGCAGGGTGTGTAGTAATGTGTATAGGGATATTTAATAAGCGTAAATGTCTTCCAGGAGCACGGTATTGAGGATTTTTTGAGGAAGTGCAGGAATCCACCCACTTCCTGACATAGTTATGAAGGAACACCATGCTCCTCCATGGCACAGAACACAGATGTGGACAGAGGCTTATGCTTTGCGTCCTCCACCGGGTGGGTTCAGCAACACTAGACCATACCTCCCAACTGTCCTGATTTCAGCCGGACAGTCTCGCTTTTGTGGCAACTGTCCCACCCACCCTTTTTCTAGTCCATATTATAGAATCTGTACTATAATCTCAAATTCATTTTCAAATATGATTGAAATTAAGTCACTTTAGTGCCGCATATATACCCTGCTTTTGGACGTGTGTGTGTACCATTCAGTGATGTTGATTTGCTATATTTTCATTCCCACTTGATGAGTTTTCTAGTTGAAATAAATGTTAGCTTCAGGTCACGCAGCACAAATAAGGTCCAAAGAAAAATATTGTCCCATTTAATGTCAAGTGTGCATTAGCAACAATAGACAATGTGGCTGATATATTCTTAGAACATATTCTTTCATATTTCATCATCCTATGCTGATGAAATACAGTGCAAGAGATTGCTGTGTGTTGTTTGGAGTCTGGAATATATATGTTATTTATTACTTACTTAGCTGCAGAACACACATGACAGACTTCAGATGACAATAGGAAGAGTAGCGATTGTGTAGTGATTGTGTAGTGATTGTGTAGCGATTGTGTAGTGATGGTGTAGTGATGGTGTAATGATTGTGTAGTGATGGTGTAGTGATTGTGTAGCGATTGTGTAGTGATGGTGTAGTGATGGTGTAGTGATTGTGTAGTGATTGTGTAGTCTTTGTGTAGTGTTTGTGTAGCGACTGTGTAGTGATTGCGTAGTGATTGTGTTTTATTTTAAACTTATAAATCATTATCACTAATTTCAGGGTTGACAACTCTCCAGGAATTTCCGCGAAACACCCGGATTTAAAACAATTCTCCCAGTATCCTGGGAGAGTCGGCATATCTCCCAGGGCCTGGGCTGGAGCAGTGATTTCAAGTTAACCACTGCCTAGAGCCCCGATCGTACCAAAGAATGGTTGATAATGTCAAGCCCCGTCCATCCATAGTAAATGCATTTGGCTACTGGTCAGTGGGTGGGGCTTCGGGTGTAATTTGCATAAGTTACACCCCCCATGTCTGTCGCACCCTGACAATTTGCATGTTAAATCAGAATTTGTTAAAATGTACTATGTCAAAGCTTTAGGCTGATACTATTTAAAGTGGAGTAGAAAACTATTTTTGTGTTGAGTAGTTAAAAGCCATTCAACTGAGAAACACATTAACATGATACTTACCGGGTCCCTTATGTAAACTTAAATGAAAGGTGCATCTCAGCTTCATATTAAACCCCCACACTACTCATTAAGTACTGGTAATTATTCTTTAGTATCTGGAATACAACAGATTTTCTCCAATTTGTTTTTAAGATCACAGTTTCTGATGCTGAATTCTGCCAGGTAATGGCTTTTCTGGGGGAACTGTTTAACGGATACAGCTGCTGTATGGCTTATCAGCGCGGCTCTCTCCGGGCGGTGGTGAAACCGGGCAGTACGATTGTTCCTAGGATATTTTATACATGATAAAGAATATTCAGAGGCAAAAATGGAGCTTGAAACAGGCAGAGGTGGAGCTCAAAAGAGGCAGAGGTGGGGCTTAAAAGAGGCAGATGTGGGGCTTGAAAGAGGTGAGGTGGAGCTTTAGAGAGGAAGAGGTGGAGCTTGAAAGAGGCAGAGGTGGAACTTGAAAGAGGCAGAGGTGGAGCTTGAAAGAGGCAGAGGTGGGGCTTGAAAGATGCAGAGGAGGAGCTTTAAAGAGGTGAGGTGGAGCTTTAGAGAGGCAGAGGTGGAGCTTTAGAGAGGCAGAGGTGGAGCTTGAAAGAGGCAGAGGAGGAGCTTTAAAGAGGTGAGGTGGAGCTTTAGAAAGGCAGAGGTGGAGCTTGAAAGAGGCAGAGGTGGGGTTTGAAAGAGGCAGTGGTGGAGCTCCAAAGAGCATAGATGGAGTTTGAAAGAGGTGAGGTGGAGCTTGGCATCTCCAGGTACAATGGAAAGTCTTCTAGGGGCCAGATGATGGTACCTTTGCCTTCCTCTGCATTCTTTGCCGTCACTGTTCTGCTTTCATAAGAACATATGAATGAATGAACAATCGTGTCTTCATACGGGGCAAGCTTCTCATAGGAAGAAATCATAACTTACCCCTCCAGCGATATTGTGCTGTCTCCCTACAAGCTTCTATGCAGTGAATGGCTGTCAGCCATCCACCAATCAGGCTGCTGATGACAATTCACTGACTGTTTGCCGGTTTGTAGATAGAAGAAAATGGCTATAAGCAGTATGACTGACAGCTGGGGCTATCCACCAATCAGCATGCTGATAGGCTTTTACTGGCCAGTTGCCATCTAGGAGACAGATCCGCACTGCTGCCTGGCTCTGATTACATTAAATCACTGCATCTAGGCCTAATCATTATAAAGAATGGGTGGTGCCTGATTACGCCAAGCCCCGCCATTCATAGAAAAGTTATGCATTTGCCATTCAGGGGTGGGGCCTCAGGCATGATTTGCATAAATCACGTCCTCCGCTTATTATTTTTGCTCACTTTTGGTTTTCCCCATGTGGGAGAAAAGAAAAGTCGAAAACTTGCAGTAAGGTTCCTAACTCTGTTGCAAGGGCCGCTTTAAGTTCCTAAACAATCCTTGGTGGCTATTCCTACCTACACAAATCTACCAAACTGAACTATGTATATATCTAAAAACCGCTGTCACCTGGTCCTCTTTTGACTTTTTGCTTTGCATTATAATGCGTCTTCTATGTCAAAACAGTTAAATATAATATTTCCATTGTGACTCTGTCTTATAGGAGAAACCAAAGCTGATATCTCTGCTCTATTTCAGAATCGAGATCACAATGCGCTATTCTGCCTGACTGGATGTTTTCCCCACCTCACGTTCTCCTGCTCTACATTACTAAGGATCAATCAGAAAACAAGTGTAGTGAATGACACCTGGAAATCTCACTATATCACCTGGTTCACAGGGCACAGGGGAAATCTACTTTTCTGCTAATTAAATTGAAAAAAGAAAAAGGAAAAACAATAGAAAAGCCAGCGACACGTTCACTGGTTTCTCGTGGATGTCAATGCTGAAGACTGCGGAACTTGTTTGGAACGGAGACATTTATCACATTAACATTGCTCTTTGAAGTTTATTATAAATTTGATTTTGAGAGTCTTTTAATAGGTTCCTGTGTAGGAAGTGTTAATGTGTGGGTGAATGTGTTTTCCTTGCACAAAAAGGCACATTACATTCTTTAAACGAATGTAGCGCATAACCATCAATGTAACGAAATTAGCTGATCCAAAACATTTATTAAACTGCCAACTGGGAAGTAAGCTGGCAAATCTCAGCTTTGCTTTTTCTCCAGGTATTAAGGGATAAGGTTCATGTAAATGACTCTTTCAGAAATCTGAAATATTTTCAGAAAATACCAGGTGTTCTAATTCACTTTCTGCTGATAATTTGTGCTGTGCTAAAACAAGATAGAACGCCACCAAATGAATATACGTGTTCCGGAGTGGATTGGTCATAGTCTATTTTACAATAGACTATAAGGGTGTGACTACTTCAGGACCAATGAGTGAGGGGAACCTAAAACATGTATCCTCCCTTCCCCTATCTATCTATCTATCTATCTATCTATCTATCTATCTATCTATCTATCTCATATCTATCTGTCTATCTCATGTCTATCTATCTATCTATCTATCTATCTATCTATCTATCTATCGACTTTTAATACTCTATTTTGCCAATTGGTCCATACCAAATTGCCCAATAGTTCATGACAATATGAGTAAAAATCTATCTGACCTACATAGACTGTGGACTTTAGTTTCTCTTTAAACAAACTATTGGCTATGTTCCACACCTTACGTTTCTTTTGGCACATGTCTAGGTATTGTCAAATCAGTAAAATTCAGCACAAATCAGTAGAGTTCGGAGTATAATCCATATAAAAGTGAATTTGCATATTTTAACATGGAAAATTATTTGTGTATGAATAATTAAAGGTTGATGGCAATGGCTTTAATTAAACTAATTTGGCTTCTTATAACAGATTTTGCTTAAAATGACAAAAAACAAATCAGTAAAAACAAATCCCAAAAGTATTTTAGTGTAGTGAATATACTACCACAGTGTCATAAGAGCGTAAAATATACGTTTTCTCTGGAATAACTATGAAAACCCAGCGTCCTTAATGTAAAACATCTGCCTTATGAGGTGCCTTTATGTAGTCTGGTGTTTATGATTTTGGAGGTCTAGCATTGGAAATAATAATGTCTCATTGGCATAATTATTTCACAGAAAAAGTTCAGCCAGCAAAATGATCAGCATTAGGAATGGCAGAAGGAAATAACAGCTTTTATATGATTAAAAAGCTTTTCTTCATGCCGGCATCCAGGACACATGCTAATGAATGAATAGTAAGAACACTGATCATTTGTCAGATGTACTTGTTGGACAGGAAGAAAACTTTTATGTGCAGTGACTTACAGAACATGTTGTATAATGGAACCTGGAGTCACTGTGTTTCCTCAATGTCTATAACATCCATCAGATGGGATATCTATCTATCTATCTATCTATCTATCTATCTATCT
>JABWIB010003784.1:7309-31096 GCA_016617825.1 Platyplectrum ornatum
GATTGAAAAGTGGGGATGTTGCCCATAGCAACCAATCAGATTTGAGTTCACATTCTCCAGTGTGTAAAATGAAACTGAGAGCTTGAATCTGATTGGTTGCTATGGGCAACATCTCCACTTTCCAATCTCACTGCAATCTCACTTCTTAGTATATATACCCCATAAGATCTATAATCCTCTCCATAAACATAGCATCACAGGTAATGTAACTGTTCCTCACTAAAAGTTTAAGAGCCAAAGGTCACCTATTATTGATTTCATTAATACAGGATAACACTGGAGAGCTTCTAGTCTTTGAGAACCATGAAGCTTGTTAAATAGTGTGTGAAAATCACTTGGAATTCATAACCGGTATGTCTGAAAGATTGATTTTATTATACATTCTGCTGGAGTTTTTTGTTGTTATTTTATTTCTTTAAATATGCAAAAGAGCTGAAGCGGAAATTCTATTCAGTTTGTGTCTGCCAGGTTGTAAAGCACAAAAGTAATACCAGCAGTCACTGGGTCAAATGGATTTCAGGTTTCAGATGGGATTCCTTTCACAGATGTAATTACGTGACAATGTGCTGCTCATTCCTTCTGCGATATAAAGGGAATCACTAAGTACAATGCCAGTTGAAGTTTCTTGGAGGAAATATTATTTGGTAATTAACATCATCAAACTGGTTAACTACGGTATAAAAAGCCATCTGTCTCAGGCTTCANATACTTTCTGCAATCATAGCAGATGGATCTAATAAATAATTACACTACACCCGGCTACATCAGTTACACACAGATAAGACAATGTTCTTGTATAAAGTATGTGCCCTGTAAATATTAGTCATTTTATGTCATCTTAAAATAACTGACAATGAAACTTTAACATTAGCAAGTGTAGTTAAAGCCTGAATACATACATCTTGATAGTAAGCCCCTATGTTAGTGGATCTATCTTTTATTCCGAGTTTCAGTCCTATATCTGCACTTCTTCCTTTAAAAAAAAATCTAAATAAAAATTATCTATCTTTCTATCTATCTTGTATTGTATATATATAAAATTTTTTAATACAATATATACATTTTTCTAAATTAAATATGGTACAATAAATGCTGCCATGGCTGTAACAACCCCCCCCCCCTCAATCTAAGACAGATATGTACACTAGTTAAATTATGTACATCTGCAATAAATTTGGATCATTACCCCTGCCTATACTGTACACTGTAATATCAAGTCACCCTCACTTAAGCACAGCACAATATTTAATTTTGCACTATATTTTTCCGCTAGTTTTTTCTTTATGTCAACCAACAATTCTCGGGAGAAACCTAGTTCAGTTTACACTGAAATAATGGCACAATTTACAGTCAATATTGTAATGTTTTAATTACTTAATAGGATTTGAAAGATATTTAACACTTTTCTCACACAACAAAATCAATAAAACCACTATGTTGGATGTGCACTCATTTCTGCATGGTATTAAATTATTTGTATCTATTAAATTGAAATAATGACTTGTATAATTACAGTGAATTAACTTCATTAAATTAAAAGCAGTTTATTGTGTACTTATTGCGTCTTTTATTAATCCTTTTCTTTCTTAGAGAAACAAATAATATGTTCAATGTTGCAGAGTTTGGTACATCAACCATATAAACACACATGCTGCCGTGGTCAGTCCAAATCCACATCCAAAACCACTCCTTGTACTAATCGAACACACTGGTTTCCAGTTCTTGGTTCCACCTTAAATTAAAATGTTATCACCATGAGTAACTGTACAATTATAGCTCAAGACTCACTAAACAGCAGTTTGTGATAAAACACCTTTTATGAACAGCATTTTTTTATTATTGTATCCTAATTTTTGTCATGTAAAGCTGGCCATACACGGGAATGACTTCTCCGATGTCGTTTGTTTAGGTTTCCCGGAGTTTGGTCGCCGTTGGGGGTTTTCAGTCGTGTCCATCCATGGACTGAATTTTATCCAAAGCTCACGATATTCGTGAGCTTTTGATGAAATTCAGCCCGTGTATGGCCACCTTAAGATATACTGACCGCCGATTTACAATAAATTTCAACCCTGACACTCAGAATTGCTGCATGTAAACCATTGGTAGTGAGGGGAAGTTTTTGTTAATGCCATGCAGAAAAACTATGGTTAGTAAATTTACCCCAAGGAGTTAGTTTGAAACACTTTTTTTTCTATCTTACAACGTGAGGGGGCCTTGTACGATAACACAGATGCACTTGTATACATCCTATTGGACACATCTGTATATATAACAGTGTTACCCAATAAAACAAGGTTGTGCCAGTAGTTCTACTTCTCCTTGATGTCTTTTGTATCAGTATTTTTGTGGCATGATTGCCAACATGATGTTGCATTATCCAACAATCGGGTCTTTATTATCTGGTGACAGTGACTGTTGAAAAGCATATAAAAATAATGAGTTAGTATGTATTTTGTTCCATTTGCGTGAAAAGCAATTGGTGGTTTATGGTGGATGAACACTAGACTAGCCGAGATCAGACTCAACACTTCCACTGATACACCGGTTTTATCTACTGTATGTATCCACTTATTACTACTCTGTAACTGTCATGTCAATTGATCAGTATGTCTGAGATTCCCGAAGAGAGGTTATATAAGGCCTGTAAATACTAGTTACAACATTTCTTCCATAGACTGTAACAGTAATTACAAGGACAGCTATTTCTCAGGCAGCGTGTGGAGACATGGGACTCATCAGTCTTCACAAACCAATTAACCTAGAGCAATAGCCTTGAACAGCGGGCTTATTGGTTTTGCTTACAAAAATATTTACTTTCATATGAAATTGGTTGTTTTAATGATTTCGTGTTACAGAAACACACATTTATCAGAATTGGTAACAAAAAATAGAGATGTTACTGAGCATGTCTTGCTTGAGTGTTTGTAGTATTTATTTTTAAAATGGAAGTCTAGACAAATGGCATCTTTCTGTTACAGCCCAATTGGGATCGTTTATCTTTTTCTTGTGCTCCAATAACACGCGCTTGGTTTTACAACCAGTGTGTACAACAGTGGGTCAACTCCATTTCTAACTTATATTACTGCTACCATCTTGTTAAAAGTTAAATATTAGAAGAACTATATATATATATATATATATATATATATATAATCACATGTTGAATAATAATCAGTTCATTGGAACATTGACCTAATAACAGCACATTAGCACAAGCAGAAACACACATATCTTGATAGGATTCAGGGGAAAATGGCAGCCCTTTTCCCTGCAGTCAGAACCATATGCGCAGAGGCTGCAATCTCTGCAGTTCACTTGCATTTCAATGGGTTTTTTTTTAATNCTTGCATGTGCAGCATTAAAAGCCCCATGTGATTTACTGTTTTGCAATGTCCGTGTGTACTAAGCAATATACTGCTATTACTAATAATTATTAAAAGAAGACTTATACCTCTTTTCCACCAAAAACCTTGGTAAATTCCAGAGTTTTTTACCCAGGATTTTACCTAGGTCAAAAATAAAATGACCCCTTTTCCACCAAATGTCAACCCGTGATTTTTCCCAGATTGACACAATTTCCACTGAATGGAGAATAGTATTGGAACCTACTATATTTTATAGGGAAACTCCTTTTCCACCGTAGCGACCTGGGAAAAATCCCAGTAAAAATCCTGCATTGGTCCCGGGAAAAAACCACCAAAAAAGTTTATAAGGAGTCATTCTCTTTGCAAATTGCAATATATTTAATGTGTTCCAATCTGCCATACTTCAGGAAACTGATGTGTACTAATGTGCGAAAACTATGAACCATTGAATCTTAGCACTGGGGTTATTGGTGGTGGATTTTTTTTATAGAGAGAAGGAATCACAATCAGTTTATAAATAATACTGTACATGAATAGATGTCATCATATTGTGCACATTTTGTGACCAGCTCTTCCTGGTCTTTGTGCGTTATGCATGGCTGCTGAGAAAGTAAAGTGCTTTTATGAATCATGTATTCATCATGTGCGTTATAAGGCTATATGATTAATATTAGCAGCATGTGGGACAAGGCAAAGCACCATACAGAGATGACCGAACAAATGGAGAAGCATTAGGAAGTGGCAGCCTCACAACACAAGTAGCAATCAGTGATACGTAGTCTAAAGTCATAGACAAAATCAGACACCTTGGCGAAACCGGGAAAACTCCAGGGAGTAAATGTGCAGAAATAATACTCCTGGTGATTCTGAGCTCACACCTTACATGAAACTAAATTTGTTCTGATTTGTTTGTAGTTATTCCTAACTCCAGATCAGTCCCATGATGTATAATAATATGCCTATTGATTTTTCCTATTTAAAAATACTGTCTTTTTTTTTTAACTATGATTTCTTAAAACAGTAGGACATATCTGAGCTTCTGTTTCCGCAGTAGCAGTGGGGAGTCAAGAGGACGCTACTCCCATTATGTACATGGTCCAAGGTCTCTACCTTCATTTCTTATTGAACACCCGTCCTGTACTAGTAACATCTTTTTGCCTCTAAACTCTCTCTCTAACCTCAATTATCGGCGTCTCCCAGTGGGATGATTTGGATACTCAAAAGGATGGTAATTGCATTGATCTTATATTCTCTAAACTATGCTCAGTCTCTGATCTTACCATCTGCCCTCATCCTCTCTCAGACCATCACCTTATCCCCTGTAAGCTTTCCCCTACTAGTTCTACTCCTTTGGAAAACCCTATTAAACCTCTTCACAGCCATTGACCAACTTTCTCAATTTGTTAAACAACTACTGTCTCCAATATATGGGGCGTACCTCAACTTAACCAAACCCTATTAGCCACCTTTGTGCACCTCAACAGCTTCATTGATCGGAGCCCTACTACTCACCCAGTAAGTTGCCAGTCCTAGTCATGTCTTTATGATTGTTGAAATAGTAGAGTTATGTAACCTGATGGAGCTTGAAAAACACTGCATGAATGAGCTGTGATATCCTCATTATTACTGATATATAGACCTTTAACACTGTATCATATGCTCAATAGGGATCTGTGTGTTTTTTTTTAACCTAATTATGTTTCTCGGCATCAAGAAAGACACATGACTTTGGTGATGGTGGCGGGACACTAGTATCAGAGCTCTGCCATGTTGGAAGAATGTGAATTGTCCATTTCCAGGACAATTGTCTCCATTAGAAACTACCGTATGTATTATTTACCTTTTAGCTGCAATACATACATTTTATATCTTCTGTACCTTGCCTGTGTGATCACTGACCCTGAAGTGCAGGGAGAATCTAGTCAGGCTCGTCTCTGACAGTAATCTTTTGGCATAATAAAAAAAACGCATTGACCTTAAAATGCACATTGATAGCCCATGAAACAGCCTGATGTCGTTATGTTTTATGTAATCGTCATTACTGTTTTGTCAGCACTGCAGTACTATGCAGCAGTTCCCAGCATGTCAGAATCTATGAACACTTAAACGCGTTCAATTAAATAAGTGAATGATTTACTAACGGTCAATGGTAAGATATATTGCACTGTTCCCTCCAAGCATCCTCATTTGAAGTACTATAAATTTATGTTGCATGCCATCAGCATAACTTCCAATACTGTACTGATAAGAAAGTTACATTCTCATCAGAGGAGGCAGCTAGACACTTATTTTCCCTATCTGTCAGTCTCGGCACTGGTGTCATTGCAGAGTACAGCAGAGGAGCATCACCAATAATCCATGCATGAGATCCATGCGGCAAGCCTGTTGGCTGGACCCTGTCAAGATGGANATGGTGGCAGCTCTGCAGGACCTCAAACACTGNCAGTGCATGACAAACCATTGAACGGTAACTGTGTATGTTATATAACCCCAAGCATTGAAAAATATATTTTGTTTGGGTCTGATAATTGTCATTTTCATATTGCACACACACTAAAGCTGTAATTGATTTGATCACACAATAATTGGTCAGACATGGCAAAACCTCAGACTGCATACACTGTTATAACCTGCATACAACTACACAGAAACATCTTTGTCTCAGCAATTTCTGATCCTGTTTGTGTGTTCTGCATAAAACAGCTACTATGTACATTTTCATAAATATTGCATGAAAGACCACTGTATTATTATACAGATTGCACAGCTTTGGATTTTGAAGATTGGAAATCAGCGGGGCCTCGGAAATGCCTTGCAGCAATTTTTGCAATAAGATTTAGTCATTCACTTTGCAAGGCCAGACTCTGATCATTTGTATGTATTAACTGCAACAGGTAAAACACTTTCAACTAAAATATTTAGTATCAACAAAAACACAAAAAGAACACCATGGACCTGATTCTAGCCAGGCTGGCGTAGTCGCAGCTGTTTTCGGATCTGCGCATCCACTTTGAATCACAAGGATGCAGACGCAAAGTGCGTCTCCACATCCTTGCGACTGCAATTCATGTAAATGAAAAAGGGGCGTTCCACACCCTTTTTCTCATTTACATATGCGCAGGTTACATTATGTACTGGCATAGTACTAGCTGTGCGTAGAAGCGCAGAAGCAGGTAATGTCCTATGGACAATTACCTGCTTCATTAAGTAAAAAAAAAAAGTAAAATTTATAAAAAATTTTATTCAAATAATTTATAAAATAAAAGAAATATGTCTGTGTGTTTTTTTTTATTATATTTTATTTTACTATAATTCTTTCATAAAAGCCGCAGTTCGTTTTTTGAGGAAAGGTAGTGGCACATTCTTCCAGGTCTGCATTTTTCATCTACACATTTTAATGTCACTGGAACACAACCAAAATGTAGCCAATGCTTTTATTTATTTTTATTATCTCTTATCCTTTCATAAATGAAAGTGCTGATTTCACAGAGTGAACCCAATCAATTACTTAATGAGAAAATAGATTGAATGCTTTCTTTGTTTAGTGCCCAGTCAGCTCCAGCACTACCTGGTATTGGGGCTGATTCAGCCTTCGTCTCCTCCAGCCAGGCCTCTACGGCACATGGTAATGAGAAAAGGGCTGTTCCCTTTTTCCCTTTATTTTTTAATTTTTTAATATTATACATTCATAAAAGCCGGTAGTAGTAGCTGCCGCCAAAAGGTCTGAATCAAGTCCCTAGTATCAAAGGCCAAAATGATAGAGTTCCCTGCCCTAGAATGAATCCGATCAGACCATGGCCGGAGCACAACCAGACCAGCGCATCCACCTGGAAAGCCGGCAGATAGGCAGAGAAAAATGTCACTGCGCATACACAGATGGTGCTCATCCGTCTGCTTGTGCATCTCACTACTCAACGCTATATGTAAATGAGAGAAAGGGTGTATTAAAATATACGCAGTAGCAGGGGGTGCAGCCTGTACTATACACTGGCACCATGGTAAATAAACTGAGTTTTAAACAAAAGAATTCTGAATTCTGAATGAATTTGCTGCTACTACACTGGTATTTTTATGAATGGAAATAATCATTGGGATGAAAGCTCAAAGACTATGGCTATAGACTTCTAGCGGTGAGATTGCAGTGAGATTGAAAAGTGGGGATGTTGCCCATAGCAACCAATATACCCCCTAGTCTTCAACAGCACATCAGCCCTGATGGTGTAAGAGTTGATTAGCAGGGTTTCAATGCTCTAGATGGTTGTAGGGGGGTTGTTTGTGATATCCTAATGTTTTAAATAAGAAATAGTTTAGTACATTTAATACTCAATGTATAATTGTTCCCTTTAGAGATGGCGGTTATGAGGTTGATAGGTAAACCTCTCCTCAGCATTAAGCTCCTTATAACCATGAAATCTGCCCCCTCATTATTGTTTTCCAAATTCTGTAATATACCATAACCTTGTACTTTTAGTTGGGTTTCTCTTTCTAGGTTTCATCTGCCATAATATGCTGCTGTGTTCAGGATTGGCACGCTTTGGTTGTATTTCTTTAAATAATTCTTTATTCCTGCTTCAAATATCCATTTAATACCTTCTGTATGTGGCATCTTCTGTTGTGAGTTGGACCAGTAGAGGGTACACATATATACATACACACAGCTTCTAGCATTACCACGACAAGTTATATCCAGTGCCTACATTTACATGGGCCACAACCCCACTTTTCCAATTCCACAGTTGGGGGTTGTGTAACAGGTGTATTAAAGCCTTCACTGGATCCCCCTTCATGTTAAATCACAATGGCTCCACTATCCCTCTAACATGCACAGACACCCAATGTTTTAAGACTCCCTGAAAAGAGGGTGATCTCCCTGACTCCCTGGTGTGTTGGGTAAGCGTCCTGATGCTGATTTGGTTAAACAGCCAATTTGGCTTAATGACGAGACAAGATGTAATCAACGACTGGCCATTATCCAAGATTACATCGCTTCAATAATGAGACANAAATAAAAAAATACACTTTGGTCTCTTGTCACCTACTTTTAGATTTTCAGTAAAGATGAAAAACTCAGCAAATCTCATATTCAGTCTTTACAATAAATACTTATGCTACCATTTTTATATATAAAAAACTTTCCCAGGCAATGCTATTCCCAGGCACACCCATTTGGACACAACGCTTTTGGTTTAGGGACACACCCNGTTGGCTTAGGGACACAACCCTTTGGTTTAGGGACACACCCCTTTGGTTTAGGGACACACCCCGTTGGTTTAGGGGCACACCCCGTTGGTTTAGGGACACACCCCTTTGGTTTAGGGACACACCCCTTTGATGCAGCACCTTGATAGTGCTATCACAAGCTCCATAATATTAATTTGCAGTAACTGGCAGTCATGAGCTATCCACCAAAAATGTATATCCCCAGAATTAAAGTCTCCAAGGATCCATAATGCAGAGTTCCCCTTAGTGAATGTTTTTTTACAAGGAGAATATTTCTTAGACCATCTATATTATAATAAATAAAAGTTNACCCAGAATCAGATTATTTGCCTCCAAGAGGAGATTAGAGACATATTGGAGAATTCTCATTATATGGAATTTGGAGCATGTTCAGGCCATGGTGTCATGAGTATGTGGTACCAAGTAGCTGGTAAGTATATGTGATGAAAGGGTAAGGTTCTTTTACTTTAATAAGAATAGGGATACAAGTTGGGATGTAAGAAATTCTACCTAAATCCCACCCTTCTCTCAATAAAACACTATCAATTTATTTTCCTGCTCTCAGATTCACTGCTTCCTTCTCCGATTTGTTCCCTTTCCTACACTTAAACACAGGCACTAAGCTAATGTCCTTTCTTCTCCACTTAGCTGTCTGACTAAAACCCCAAAGAGACCGTTATACTCAGCTCCCCTCGCTGTCCACAAATAGTTTTAAACAAAGGTCTTCTCTCTGGAGTCCATGGGGGAAATTCACAAAAGTCGAGTTTGGGTAACCCGCGGCTGCGATAAACTCGCAGCCGCGGGTTACCCAAACTCGACTTTTGTGAATTTCCCCCCAGGACTTAATATTAAGGACCAAATCAAGGATCCTGTCTGCAAACCAAATTCCTCACACACAGGATCAGATCCAGACTTTAAGTACTATTGACTTTATCACAATTTACTTATGAGTGGGTAAACCCATGATGAATTGCAGGGGGGGGGGGTAAAATGAATGTCAGTGTTTGCATGCAGGGAGAATACTTTATTGCACACAGATACTGATCAGCGTTACTGTTACACTGTTATTAGACTTGTTCTAGGAAATCATCTCTCAACTCTAATACAGTTTGCAACTAATAAAAACAATTCAACATGAGTAAGTCATGAGTAAGTCAATAGTACGTAATGTCTGGATCTGGTCCACTGTGAAGAGGTCAGGCAAATTAACTGGAAGTGCGCATGCATCCTCCAGATGTTCCATGCGCGAGTTGATTCTTCTCCCCAGAGAACCTACATTACGCTATGTGGGTAAGGAGAACATTTAAATGAATCAAATGGGACCGGGTCTGCCCCGATTCGCATGGTCAGTTGTTTCCCGGGCACCAATTGGCTAAAACAGGAGTCTAGCAGCGAGAAAACGACAAATGCGCGATAACTTGGATCCAGTCCAGTTTATATGTTTTACTATAGTATATATTAACCGCAAATCCCTATTCACTAAACTTTGAGGATGTTGTTTCCTTGGTCCATACATGTTCAGTCTTATTATATAAAATATTGACATTATTTGATTGTAAATTTTTTTGTATGGGTTTTATATGTGATTAGGGGTAAAGTAATATTTTCATATCCTGTGAACCTAACACTGGATTATTCTGTGAAATACTTCCAATAATAAAAGAATATTGTATATTTTTCCATTTTTGTTAACAATTTTTCTTGCATTGCAAAAGTGACTTTATATTTCCGCATGATATTTATTTGTACTTGTGAATAATTAATAAAAAGGGTGCTATATGAATACCCAAGTCTGGAGAATGCTGTTTTTCTGTTTAGTGCCCTTTAAAAATGAATTGTAGCTCTGTTAAATCTTCTTCAGTGCAATCATAATCACACAGGGGGGCATAACTAATATTATTACACTCCACATCTTCCGCAGTGGGAAACCTGCTACTGACGCTTCCGTCGTGTTCTGACCTTCGCAAGACTTGCATCATAGTGCTCTGCGAATCATATTTCTGCCCATTGTGCTTCACGCTCCCAAATTACACTTTCCTGATTTCACATTTTTTCTGCAGCGTACTATTTTCAGACGTGATGAAGATAGAGAAAGGATTTTAATAATTCATCAATGTTCCCCCAGTGTAGTTTCAAATAAAATGCCTCCACTGTTCAGTATAATTTTATTACTGCGGGATTGAAAGTGCCTTTTCTGGATTATTAATACCCCACCCTGTTTTAAATTGCTGTTATATATTTTTTTCATCTCGCAGACACATTTCTTATCTTCAGGATATTTTTTTTTTTTCTGCTTATGACACATTGAAAATGTTCTCGTTGCTATGTATTGCCTTGGTCACTGTCAGGTTGGTAACTATGGTTACTACCGGTGACGTGAAGTGAATTAAGATTTTTTAAATGTTTTCCAGTTTGACTGCTTTAAACAAGCCCTGGAAAAAAAAGAAGCATTCGACGGCGTCTAACATCTGTCCTCAGCAGGAAAATCAACGTCTCAGTTATTAAGCAAATTATGTTTTAAGTAGACACGTAGAGGGCTTAGCATGGACTTTAAAATGGGCACATTTGATGGTTCCTTTATGGAATATAATTGGGAGTGATGGAGAGTAAACACATTTGCATTGATTAGTGATGATTACTTCATCTCGCTGAATCCTCCATATACGTTGAGTGATGCATCTCTGGATTAGTGCGGCCTGCTGCACGGTTCCACATCAGTCATGAATGATGTGTTTTGATACAGAAAAACAACCTGCATTATACATGGATTCTATCCTCCCTTGTCAAATGACAGCTCAGTTTCTATAATCAAGAAGCCTTCTGTCTGCCTCTACCACCTGTCTGGCATTTTATCAGGAAAATCTTCTACTTAAGATTCTGCGACAAAATATCCTCTGGTGTCTGCTACTCCCTGACCCTTGACTGTTGGGTCAGATCTTCTATTTAATTTATAAACAGCGTTTCCATGGTTGTCTTTTGATTCTATCAGTCTGGTAAAATGCACACCACGGAAGCACTGGTAAATAGACCAGGTAGCAGCCTTATTAAATATGGTATTTATCATTATTGTTATATAATTTGATTTCTTTACTACAATAATAAGTTTAAATAGCCGTGCTTTCAAAATCGACCCCTTGAGACAAAATATCAAAAACGCATAGATAACAGTGGCAGTATAATGGAGTTATGGATTTATCATACTGGACAAAAATTAAATGCAAAATGCACATGGTGTAGTGAACAGAGAAGCTTTGAGATCTCCCTCCAAGCTCTGTCTGCTAATTTGAACACCCTTCCTCATTATATGATGTATACAGAGATGTGTTTATACAAAATTCTGAACACCAAGGACATTGCAGATGTGTTTTGCCAATTTGAATGGGCCTAATTTGATGGTTTTTTACCAGCATTCATACACAAAGAGAGTGGCAGGAATACAGAAGTGTAGCAAAAATACTGCATTTCCTGACATAACACAGTTGAAATCCCCAGGGCTGCCAGCAGTGGCGAAGCTACAGGAGTGCTACCGGGCCTCTAAGCCAAGGGGGCCATAAGTCACCAAATCATTTAGTGCAGGCTCACAGGAGAAATGTGTGTACAGCATTCTGTGTGTAGTGTTCCAGGCACACTGCTATCAGTGTTGGGCTGAGCTCAGCTTTCACTTTCGGGGGAGGACAGGCACAGCAGTTAGCAGCAGTGTCTTGGTCTCTTTGATGAGGTGATCAGACATCTCGCTGCTATACTGGAATTATCACCACCATTACCCCTCCTCCAGAGAGCAGTGTTCTGCTTTATAGGTCACTTACCCCCTTATTCAGGCGGTTAGGCTTTAGAGGGAGCGTTATCACTACTTAATGAAAGAGAAACCGCCATACAGGCAGAAAACACATGATCTGGATCCTGGGCCCTGTGGTCAGTGACTTGTGATAGCCCCTCTAATTAGTATTGAAGCAGCAGGGAAAGAATGTGCTGTACCTTGTCTGCAAGTCCTTTGTATTCCCCTCCTTCACTTCCTTCTCCTCTAAATACTCAGACTTTTACTATTACTGTCTTTTTTCTGACGATTTCCAATAATATAATTGGTACTTCTAAATATAATTTCTCTGTGGTTTACTTTTTACAGTATAGGCACTGTTCTTTTGTTATAAGTGACAATATGGTCTGTGGGTTTTTTTGCTATCTATTTGCACAGTATAACTTTGAGGAATATTAGGTTTGCAAAAACCATTAAACACACTATTCTGATCCATCATAGGAGCTAAAATCCATAAACCTTTCCATTCCTGCTGTTTAGTAAATGTAGCCCTGGTGGCCGAAATTACTTTCGTGCTAGCAGAGTGGAGTCACCAGGATCTGCTCCCTAGTCCTTAATATGGTCACTATCCATAATAATTATGACAATTAAAAGCTTCAGCTTTTGCACAGTATGTTTTAGTACTTTTTTAAGAGTAAGGCCTAAAGTCCTAGTATTGACGTAATGTACATGCTGTATTAAAATGTAAACAGAAATTGAAATTTTATTTAGGTTATAAGTGGGAGGGGGGCGGGGGCTCAGGTTGAGCTTTTGCACCTGGGCCCATGAACCTTTAGCTACACACCTGGCTGGCAGGTAAGTTTTCGCCAATCTCAACCCTTATCCCAATTCTCACCCTAAACCTCCACTTAAATTCTCCTAACTCCCCTCTTCGCAGACTAACCCTAACCCTCCTCTTATATTAACTGCTTCCTCCCCGCAGCCTAATACTAAACACTCCTTTTAAAATGCATATGGTCCCTGCAGCCTAACCCCAACCTTTTATCTGATCAACATGCTCCCCACAGCCTAACCCTAATCTCCCCTTGTACAATCCATACCCTCCCTGCAGCCTAACCCTACAATTCCATTCTCTGATCCATCCTATCACTGCAGCTTTACACTAACCTCCCCTTCTTTGATCCATTCCATCACCCCAGTGTAACCCTAACACTCCCTTCTCTGATCTCTTACCTCCCTGTAGCTTAACCCTAACTACCCAATCTATGCCCTCTCCAAATCCTAACCCTAATAACCCCTTGTACAATCCATACCGTTCCTGCAGCCTACCCTACCCTTCCATTCTCTGATCCATACTATCACTGCAGCTAAAAACTAACCTCCACTTTTTTTAATCCTTTTCATCTTGGCAGCCTAACCCTAAAACTCCCTTCTCTGATCCCTTCCCTCCCTGCAGTTTAACCCTAACAGCTCCTTTTATCCCCTACCCACAGCCTAACCCTAACCCTCCCCTTCTGTGCTCCATTCCGCAGTCTAAACCTATCCCTTGTCCAATTCTTGGATAGATCTTAAAAAAACGTCATATAGTTGGTTACATCCAACCAATTGTAGTGTGTACCCAACTAGTTCTGTCTAATGACTATTATGGTTTGCTATCCAAAAATAAATAAATTGGAGAATGAATGGAAGATCAAACCATTGGACAACCAATGACAAAATGGACTAATTCTAGCTCATTTTTAACAAGTACTTGAAGTACTTGCAATTAAATATCAGTATTAGTTATTTAAAGTTATAATCAGCAGTATATATATATATATATATATATATATTCACTATTTTATAATAAGCAAACAACAATTTTAGCAGAAACTAAATGTTTCTTGTGAATGGAGATTCTTTATTATCTAAATGAAGATTTCATAAGATCAGCAAAAACTTGCACCCAAAACCTAGTGGGTAGAATGTATGTGCACAACTTGATGAAAATATACAGTATTTAAAACAAGCGCATAAAAATCACTGGTGATTAGATTTCAACATTCAACAAATTTGTTCTCCATAAGTTTGTACATCACTGAGAGATCAGTAATTTGACTCACAAAATGCAGCATAGTTCAAATGTGAAACATTAAAGTTAATAAGAAAAGGAGGAAAATTCCTTCCTTGCACAGTTATTTAATCTGTGTTTTATGCCCATTAAAAGAGTTTCCATCAACGCACATCCATCGCACTTTTTGATACATACAACACAAAATAAATCATACAAATGTATTACCCTGTTTTTAAATGGTTACCATCCAACAAAAGACATGACAGACATACTGTAGAATGAGTAATACACTTTACACAGTGGGTCATTAATTGAAAAAGAATCTTTACTATGGAAGAATAACATTTATCAAGGCAGACAAAATAACCCGAAACAGATGCAACAAATGTTTATAATTAGTTTTTTTATTGGTTGTCCTGAAATTTTGAGGCTCACATTTTAGTGTCCTGAGTTACTTTTTAGGTAAGATACTGCATGGAACTGTAAACTTACTCAGTAAATTATAATGCAGTTACCATGTACCAAAGTGTTTACATTTTTATGCAGTTAATTTAGTCTGTATGTCTATTAGTGGTTTCATGTTTTATTGTATTGGAAAATGTTTATGATAATTATACTAATTTGACTGATTTAAATCTTACCCTGTTTTCCGATTTAGAAAGTCAATACAGAATGTTCATGACACTAGATGTGGAAAGTAGAAAGAACAAGTAATAGGCTTATTTATAAATGAATTTATTCTGTCTCCCAACCCATGATCCCAAACACATCAACTCACCTTGCTTTTTTACAGCATCTGAAACCTCATCAACAAGCACTAGAGAGATTTGTGAACATCTGTTTAAGTTAAAACTCAAAAATATCAAGTGCATCCCCCTGTGGTGTGGAAACACAGGCAGTAACCACAAAATGTACGCCCTTAAGACGTAGTTGCGTTTTTACAAGTATGAGGGTATTCCACGCATCTATACGTCACGACAAAAGGAGCTCTGGGCGCTGTCCATCAAGGTAGACAACTGCCGAGGCAAACATCCCCAAGATGGACAGTGAGTCCATTCAATAGAGAATTCCATCGCTATCTACTCCAATACCAACGGAAAGCTCCTCTGAATGAATTTCCTTATCTTTACTATATTATCATCTTTCTACATTAAGAGCACCTTTAAGTTCTACTCATGAGATCCTACAGTGATATATGGACAACTTCTATTAGAAATTCACAGTCTGGTCAATATATATCATATGAACATTTCTCTTTATTGGTGGCCACCCTAATATATGCAATTTAGATACTTTGAGATATTTAAAAATGTAAATTTCTTTTGTATATTTGTCATTTTGGGGCCAATTCAATCCCACGCGAAGACGGGAAAAAATGCGAAGTGCGCTTTTTCTCGTCTATTACGGGACTGAAAGCTTGCGTCTTTTTATACGCGGCTCAATAAGGCAGAAAAACTAGGCGCGAAGGGGATTGAATCGGCCCTATTGTGTCCAAGACAAGTCTTGATTTAAAACAGCTGCTGGATCTCTATATCATACATTACATTACATCATACATAATTGTGTTATTGTGGTACCCAAACTAGACATACACTACAAAGATTGTTATGGGGCATTCTTACCTTCAGCCAAGGTGTATGCACACAATTTATATTCAATGTTCTTGTTAAAATAAATTAATAAATAAACGGATACATTTTTGAGCTGTTCAAACCAGTTGTGAGTACATATGTGTGCAATATAGTTGATTGACCTTTAGAAAAATGTACACATACTGTATGTTATCAGTGCGTGCTATTTGTGTGCGTGCTGTTTGCACAATCTCAAAAAAACGTAGATAAAACGCCAGTTACATACTAGGGCATGATTATCCGATCAATCTGAATTCCATATTGTGCTGATATTGTGCACATTAATCTATTCATCAGTGTATCAGTACCCAAAACAGTGATTGAAAAAAAAGTCAAAGCTTAAACACCTAGCATACCTTTTCCCTACTGTATGACTTAAATCTTCACTCTTCTACAAAGATGTCTGCAACAGAATCATTATTGTACATTAATCTGCTATTTTGTTAACAGTTAAACCAGTCACTGGAAACCTACAGAATAGTCCTAGTATGCCTTTAAAACATAAAGGCTTTCTTTGTAATATGAAATGACCCCTATTATTTCCTTTATCTTAAGTGTATCCTTTATGATGTATCTAAATCACTGTATTTGATCTTCTCTCATTTTCTTGCTCTAAAATCAAATTAGAAATTAATTTAACTCTATTAGGACACTCTTCTAAATTAATTTTATATTGATACGGATCCCTTGGGATAGCTGTAAATGGCAATTATTTCATTTGTTTCCTTCTTTACAGAGTAAGCTAATATTAGAGTCACTTAATGCTGGAAATGGAAATCTGTCTTTGGTCAAGTCACAGAATTAACTATATTAGATAATAAATATGAAAGTACAGTACCTTTCTTTGGCTGTCCTTTTAGTCTTCATTTCAATAACCAAAATAAATCAATAGAATAAAAAAGGATAAGCTAATGAATTACAGTCAATGCATTTATAGTGTTTTACCAATAGGAACATTGGTCCAGGTCCAGACATGCGTACTGGTCTGGCTGGTTCCCTGGTAAATGACGACTATTGATGCCACAGATAGCACCAGCAGTATACTCAGCAGTATGTTTTCTGCTCATGCTCATTACCAAAAAATGGAAGATAGTACAACTGCATCGAGTGGAGTGACTGAAAGGTACTTTCTCCGTATTTAATCTATGCTGTGTCTGCATTCAATAACATTAAAATTCACATGCACCCCTCACATTGCAACATGATTTTGCTCAGGACTACAGTTGGCCCTTAAAAAGGTGTAAGTAAGGGACTCTGGATCAGCCCCTATATGAGGATTTAGATCAATTGCTTTCCACCTCTATGTGGGGATTAAGATGTTTTCCTATATCCGTTTCCTATTCATCATAAGCACAGACCATCAATATCCCTGTTTTTATGGTGTTGGTATTAAACCTTTGTTTCTTATTTACTGTTTTGTATATAGGAGTCTGCAATTTTGTGTCACTGCATATCCTGTACCTCTGGGTGCTGCATAGGCAGCAGCTTTAGATACTAAACATTTTGTCAGTACTGCATGTGTGAAAATCACACTTCATATCAGAAATTGAACTGTGTTTGGTTGAGTACTGTTCCATTTTTGTTTCAGAATGAAGTTTTTTTGTAATTACTTTTATATTTTGTTCTCTAAATCTACCTTTATTGTTTGTATCTTTTGAAATATAAAATACATTGGTAGATGGATGCACACCGGGACTGCGACTGAGTGGTGGTAACAAGTAAATATAAAGTAAAAATCAAACACACTAGAAACTGGATGCACACTGGGGCTGTGATGACAATAAACCATTCTAGCTGTTTTACTGAGTAAGAATGCATTCAACCCCTGCAATATCTACAATGTAAAGTAACAAAAGAGGTTGGGATAAAAATCGCCATCACAAGAACATTATGTTTCAGCCTGTTTCGTTAATTAAAGCAGTTTTAATTTTTTTTTTGTATATACAATATTAATACCCTATAGACAAAATGCATTTAAAACCTTTGAACAACCCCATAATAACAACAGTTTCGTGAAATATGTACAGAATTTACAGAAAGCTATACACGTTAGACTGCTCGGTCAGTTTCAACGACTTCTCAACGCCACAGTCCACAGTATGCCATTTCCCCTGGGAAAGATGGGGTTAATGCACAGTCACAGAACATTTTTCCTTCCTTTGCAGAATCATTTCTGACCTGGTACAAAGTTCCAGCAGCAGACTGAATAACCATTACATGAACATTGTCCATTAAACGATGAACATTCTCCATTAAACGATGAACATTCCCCATTAAACGATTTAACGTTTCGAGATTTTTTTGGACTTTTTAAATTATTATTACAATTCTGGAATAATAACCATGTGCAACATAAAGGTTTTCTAAGGAGTAAAAAAAAAAAGCCTATTTTAAAGTCTTTTATTCTGTAGAAACCAATTAAGTGGAAATACGTCTCAAAATTTTCTATGTAGTTGGTTCTCTTGGGTAGCAATTTGTCCTGAGCCAGCACACACCTTACAGACCATAGAGTTCAATAACGATCCCTTACGTAGAACTATCTATTTCAGTCGCCCTAATTCTGCACAGTGATATCTCTCCACTGAGTTGTTCTTCTTCTTTGTCCTCTCCTGAAATAAACTATGTATTGCAGACCTATGTACATCTTATTAGCTGCCCTCCTCTCTAGCCTTTGCAGTGCTGAAGCAGCCTGTTATGATTTGCTTAGCACACTCGATTAAGTCCACAGGAGAAATAGAAAACCTACTGTGTAAGGTACTTTGTCCCTCACAACGGCATTAAGGTACTTAATCTTCAGAATCCCGCCACCAGTGATTGTTCCTGCATTGTTAAACCGCTAGAAGGTTTTACTTATGTATTGGACAGGGTGGCATCTGCTCCGACATTTTAAATGAACACATAAAAATCAACACGTTTCATTTTAAAAAGTCCAATCTATTATCTATCTGGATAACAAACATTTATTATCAATATGACATAAAATCAACAAAATGTATGAAAATATTATTCTCCAGAATTGCAGCAAGTTATATACACCTTCATTGCTTTCCTGAACTGATTATTTCAAAATGGGAACACGTGTTTATTCAGATCTCAATGTGACATGAGTGCAGTCTAATTCAAATGTGTTCAAATAGTTGATGTTATTTGACCTCATGCTATTTAAAAAAAATGGACTGAATCCATTGCAGCGCCAGCAAGAATCCTATACTGGGTCCAGTGTTCTGGCAAGTTCGGACTTTTACCAAAGCCAGTAACTGAAAGGCATAACATGAATTAGCTCTACTGTATAACATCAGCTATACTATGTATGCAGTGTCAGAGAAGATGTAATGCAATGGTGGCCAAACCTATGCTCGAATCACAGGTTCCATAGGGCGTGATCCAGACTCACGTCATTTCCACAGTCTGGGTTAAGATATCGGCTGCAAAATGGAGTGTGAATGCGCACATTTAGCTAGCCATGCGCAATTTATGTACTAGGTTCCAAGGGCATGTGAGTATGCTAGGTATGCACAGGGGGCAGGGGGAGGCAGTTTAATTGTACAATAAGGGCTTCAGCCCTTATGTACAATCCAGATCTCTGCATTGTCTTGCTTTTAAAACAAGAGCGGTGCAGTTTTAAGATAGGGTCTTGGTGGTGGATTCCACTCGGTATGGGAGAAGTGGCCTCCACCATAGGGAGGGGAAATTACATTTGCATTATTAATTAAACAAAATGAGCCTTCTACCCATAATGATGTCAGTGAGTTATAAACACAGTTATAAACACATGTGTGCTCTAACATAGAGACCTGGAAAACATGGACTGTTGGTAGATCACGAAGACAGGTTTGGCCACGACTGTTGTAGAGGATTTATAAGGACAATTCTATTCTTGTTTCATATGCAGCAATCAATAGCTTTTTCTGAAGCTATTAACGTACCGTCATTATTATAATGATAGCATAAGGTAATATCAATATTTCTAGATATTATAAATGACACATGATCCCTGCTGATACCCAGAATCTTGGCAGTCATTATAAAACCCAGGCAGTATGTACACAGTGCATCAGAATGATTCCATCGAATACATCCTGGCTTCTCCTGTAGCAGTCAGTGATGAAACTGTTAGATTGTCATTGTCTAGGTGTGTGATATATTAGATATACTATGACTATGTCACACACTGAGGGATTAAACACCTTCAGCACTGTGGATAGAAGAGCATAGAGCACAGAAATAATAATTTATGCCTCTGCAGTGAGAAATCCTATATACGGGAGACGTCTTGCGAGAGAATGAAGATTGTGTCTGTTTGTCTATGATTTACCTGGCAGATCTGTCCCCGCTGAATTAAAGTTTGTAATACAAAGGTCTTATAAATTCATTTATGTTGCGTAACATATAGATAGTGTCTGGAACATTTCTTGGGTAACAGAACAGTCATACAATGATGGTTATATTCATTGTGATATAGCATGACTAGAATAACTAGAAGTTCAGGGTCATTTTCTGGATATTGCATTGGTATTTGTAGAATCATGTCCATAATATACAACGCATGTGCTAGTGAGTATAGCTGGACAGTCAGGGAACATGTCTGCGTGATAGACATTACTGTTTAGCTGCCATTATTCTTATTTTCTGTCCACTATTACTAATACAGTGATAACACATTATCATTTGAGCTGCGGCTGAATTCTTATTATCACCAGATTACTGTATTTCATCTGGTTCACTTTATATTGATGGACTGTGAGTGTGGCCTATGTTTCCTGCTGTTTCAGGACAGCATCAGTTGTGATGTGTGACCATATATTATAACGATACATGATAAAATAGCAGCCTCTAATCTTTCCTTTAGAGAAGTAATCGTGCTCTAAGCTTTGGAGGCATTGGCACATTCAGCATAGTCTGCAGCTGCAACAAGATAATTCTTGAGATGGAAAAACCACATGACGGGTGGACACTGGTGTCCCCATCACACCAAGGGTAGCTCTTTTCTGGCTGCTAGTTATCTTGTGATCTTTTAAAATCCCCACAGAGACTTCCATTGCATTGATACCCAGTGATCTTCTACTGTGCAGCTTCCCTGCTTGTACAGAAGATAGAAGACAGAAGCCGCACTGTTCCCTGACACTGCATGCATTAATCAATCAAGAAGAAAAGAAGATCGCTGGGGATCTCAGAATATAAAGTATACTAGAACACGTCCAGAATGCAGGTATTTAAGGTAATGTGCTGCTGGTCAGCAGTGTGTGATCACCTGGAATCATGGGCCAGATCCTGACTTAAGTACGATTGCGGAACTGGGTGAAAATTGAACTGGTGAACCAGATGTGCTTGTGTGGAGCAACAAGCATGGAACGATGTTCCAGGTCATCTTCCCCACTAACCCAAATTACTCTAGGTGGTTTGGGGGTAAGATTTAGAGACTGGGGAAGAGTAAGGAGTCATTTGTGTGGTCAGCAGGTGCACAGACCACTGATCCGCATGAAGGAGTTATGGTAGGAGTCTCTATCTTTACCTTTACGACCGCAAGTAGAGGGGATTGACATCGTAGTTCACTCCCCTCTCCCGCACTGCCTGTATGGGAGCACAGGAGCCCATTGCAGTAGGTCAAAGCAGGACAATAGGATGTCATTAGCGGGAACACTAAAAGTAAATTCCCCCCTCATCACAATGAGGAATGCATGCTTATATGGAAAATATAGAACATTGCATATTTTAGGAATTACTAATTAGACCCCTTGTATTGTACTGTACATTATTACAACTAGTACTGTAAGCCTGTATAATAAATGAACCAATACATATAATAAAGATCTCGAATAGTAGCTTAGTAGATGAATAATTTGATTTAAAAACTAATCAAAACAAAAAATACAATATTACATTTTACAAACATAACTCTTCCTGTTAAACATAATGTATACCTGCCAGGTAGGACATGTAGTGTTCTGCTTAATATAGCATCTTTGTCATTTAACCTGTGCAACATGGTCTAGGAGATTTCAGTGCTGTTAAAAAGGTTAAATCGTATTTTCAATTCAGATCTATGTAACATATGCTTTATAAGGCACTATATTCAGCCATACTGTATAACATTGTGTCAAACCGATGTGATAAATAGTGTACTGTAAGATCCTGTCTGGTTATCATAACAAGCTATATCATTAAACTTTAAAATGAGCTGGTGCCGGGTTAAGGCTATAACCAGATGACACACATATATTTACATATGTAGGAAACACGTTATAACTGGAAAGCTTTTTGTTTTAGCAAACGACTGTGTAGTATAGTAAATGCAGCACAGCTGCCCACTTATTTCCCTTTCTAATCTTTATACAGCGGTAAACAGGAATAATACATTCTGCTTCTAGTAAAAACACTAATGTCAATAGAATCGTATCAATGAAGCCAGTGCCTATGGTAAACATAACGGATCAGGTAAATGTCTTATTTAGTAGCTGCCATAATGATTTGCTTCATGCATGTGAGATTGGCACTACACTTGCAGATCTTCAGTACATAGGGGGCTGTCTGGACTGGTGCCCAATAGGGGCATGCAAAGGGGATGATCCAGAGATAGGAGCAGCTACACAAGAAGGTGCAAGCTGTTCCTCCCAGCTGCGGATCAGCACCAGAAGCTTTATTTGCAGTTGCCTTGTGTGATCTCTCTCCTCTCAGCAGCTGTTCTGATCTGTGTCAGTGCTCCTGTCAGTTTTCTCGTCAGTGATCTTAATAAGAGCCGGAGTCAAATTGTCTGTACATCTTACATCCAAAGCAAAAGGGGATAAATTAGAATTAAATTATAAAATAGCCAAGCTACCAAACTCTAGCACGTTCAAGTTCGTGTTTGATGGTAACATAAATCTATGGACTGAATAACAATGACTGGCCAAGCTGCCGCAAGGGGACATAGAGGTCATTAATAGTGATCTCATACACAACAGCACATGGAAAAACTGCTTTAAGAGGTGTCTTAGTGGAATGAGAAGGTAGATAATGTCATTATAACCGGGATATAAGTGACTACAAAGTGCCTGAGAAATTGTCTGCACGTGCTCTAGAAGTTAGCATAATGGAGAGTGCAGCGATCAGTGGGAGACACATAAAGCTCAGCTCTGGTAGAAGGATAGAATGGATAAAGTGTGAATGAGACTTTGTTTAAGATTGTCATCTGCAAGTTCTGCTTGTGGTATCACGTACCTGTGTCAATGTATAAAATACGTTCATACTGAAACCCTCAATATACTCCTTATGTAGAGGACCCATGTTTATACTGAAGCCCTGAAGATGCCTTGGTATGTAGAGTACCCATCTTTATAGTGTAATCCTCTACATATCATGTACGTAAAGTACCTATGTTTATACTGTAACCCTGAAGATGCCTTGGTATGTGAAGTACCCATCTTTATAGTGTAATCCTCTACATATCATGTACGTAAAGTACCCATGTTTATACTGTAACCCTGAAGATGCCTTGGTATGTAGAGTACCCATGTTTATACTGTAACCCTGAAGATGCCCCTGTATGTGTAGTACTCATGTTTACACTGTAACCCTGAAGATGCCCCTGTATGTGTAGTACTCATGTTTACACTGTAACCCTGAAGATGCCCCTGTATGTGGAGTACTCATGTTTATACTGTAATGCTCAACATATCCCTGTATGTGGAGTACCCAACGTGCTTACTGCAATGAATGTATTCTGCTAATCTAAACAGATTAATAGTGTCTATGCTATGGTATAATTTACAGAAATGTTGTATTCCT
>JABWIB010003784.1:31197-42868 GCA_016617825.1 Platyplectrum ornatum
GTTCAGTGGGGATTTGGGTGTATGAACAGCTAATTATTTGGTTCATTTGTTCACCTGTCTGTTAAATAAATGTGCCATGTTGAATATGGGCTTTGTAGTCACATTGTGGTTGGAGCCAGAGGCATTAAATATCCACCTATACGGAGAATCCTGGAGACCACAGTTGAGCTAGTTGACTGGTGTCTAATTCTGTTTGTCATCTTGATGGAATAACATACTTCAGAAGACATGGGTAAAGTCAATACATCAAGTGGTAAATTGTAATGATTTAAATATTAATGTAAATCCAAAAGCAGAAAACATATTATTCATAAAAGACATCATAGTAGATATATCATAAAGGTGACACTCAGTTGTCATAGTGCTCTGATTCCCTCAAAACATCAGAAAGAACATTTTCTCAGTGTTTCTGCTTTAGCAATGCACCATGGGTCTATATTTTAGGGGTGGGCAACCTACAGCTCTCCTGGTGTTGTCAAACTACAAGTCCCAGCATGCTAAGCAACACCAGGAGAGCTGAAGTTTGTCACAATGACCAGTTGCAGGATACAAAACTACACAGGGTAAAAAAAAAAACTAGCAATCTCTCTATAACAGAATTCAGAAAGCCGCACATGAAATGCATTCATCTTGTAAATACCCTGTAACCTAAAACAAGTCGAGTAACCTCTGCTGTAGGAGCTTTGTTCTTGTCATCACACTGTAATGTTACATGATGGGAATCACTGGAAGGCAATTCCAGGTCAGGGGAGTCAAACTAAAATATTAAGCCTGGAGACGTATATATATATATATATATATATATATATATATATATATATATATGTATATATATTTATATATTAAATGCTGCTGCATTGATATAACACAATAGTCTTAGATTCTAGCACAACTATCTGACTGTTATCAAAATTTCAGCAGGTCATAGAATAAAGGTCAACAAGGTCCAATGTAAGTTTTAGTAAAAGCTAGAGCTGGCAAATTAAACAAAAAAGAAAAAAAAGTCCCCAAAGTCCTTCACTGAACCTCGAGTCTGGTGGAAGAGATGGCAACTCCAGACCAAGCATCAGAGAGAAAGAAGATGCCTCGGGACTTTCTTCTGCAGTTATGCATGAGACGGCATGGATTTTACATAATAACGTAATAAGAGCCACTTTCAGACTTAGCATCCTGATCCTACTACTCTGCATTGGTGGACAAGGTGCGTTCAAGGAAACTGAAAACGAATGCTTGCTGATAGAGGTGCTATATATCAATATACTGCTGCACCTACCCTCACAGAACTACATGGGGTTCTTTATTCAGTTGTCAAAAGGAATTGTACATTGTATCCATTGAACTATACAAAACAGATATTAAAAAAAGAAACTAAATTAGAATGTACATACAGAAATTAAGGTCAGGGAATGTGTAAGTCATCAACAGCAATTCATTGAAGCAACAGTCATGACAGGAATCATAGTTTAATGAGAAGAACGAAGAACTAAGTCAACCAAATGGAGTAAAGTTCTTCTTTCTTTGTGAGGTTATAGCCAAAATGTCTTCAAAAAGGTGTAAGATTATGGAAAAGAAATATTTTTGATAACTATGACTGGATCCAGGCTTAAGTAATATTGAACTTACGACTGTGGGTAAAACCATGTGGTATTGCAGGGGAGGTATAATGAATGTCAGTGTTTGCATGCAGGGAGAATACTTTATTGTTGCATGTTGCACACAGATACTGACCAGTGTTACTGTTACACTGTTATTACACTTGTGCTGGAAACATCATCTCTCACCTGTAGTACTGATTGCAATTAATTAAATTTGTCTCCCCTGCAATTCAACATGGTTTTACCCACTCTTGAAAAAACCTTTCGATTGGAACAATTTATCTTATAGTGTGTGGCCAGCTTTAGAATTTGAAATATGTTCCAGATAAAGTAAGTCACTGTTTTTGTTTTTAGTCTGACTAAAGGAGGTTAAGGTATGAAAATATAGATAACCTTACAACATATCAAAGATATTATAAACTGGATGAAATACTAAAAGTAATGGTCCACTAATGGTCAATGGAATGGGACAGATACCATCTGAATTCTAAGTATATGTCTACACTGAGAGAGGTTTCTAGGACATGTTGCCATGATATGAAGCTGATTAAGCCCCCAGTCAGCTAACATTATAAGACACCCAGTCTGGCAAATATAATAAGCCACACTGGCAGGGAAGCATTATTAAAGAAACAATGTTCAGATGAAAGCGGTGGATGTATGTCTACCACATCTAGTGCTTGATCCTATTGTAATAAAATTTCTCCATTTTTGCCTTTTCCCAATGCACTCACAGCTGCACCCCTGTCACGGACGGTAAATTGGCCACTTATGGAAAATCCTTATGGAAAATTCACAGCATGGCCCATGCTGTACAATTAAATTGCTTTCCCTCATCCATCAGGCCTATGTCTGTGTGCATGACCCATGTATGCAGCTCTGGCTCGTTCAGAAACAGAATTCAGCTAGATTCAGCAGTTCAGGATCAGGCCCCTATTTACCTTTCATATTCAGAATATATGCAGCAACTGGCAGATTTGGACAAGCAATGTCCTATGTTAGCAAGTCTAAGGGCAGAGCCCAGAGCTCAGAAACCCCATAAAAAGAACAGTTTCTTATGTGTAAGTTTGCTTCACGATTGTCTTTGTTTCGTAGTCCAAGGCTCCAAGCACCTGGTAATAAAATACGGTACTTGCTACTTGTTTAGACCAGAGTTGTAATAATATTATATTATGAACACACAATTGTATAGTAAAAAATTACATCAATTATAGTAAAATTGTGACTGAGTTCACTGACTGAAAATGTAAAATTAGATTTAGATTATTCGTGTTGTAAAAGACAGTGCTGGCATATAAGGTTTTATTTTATACCACGTTATGTGCAGCGGTCACCACAAATCATCTGCGTGGTCTGACTAGATGCTGGCTAAGTTGAGATGGGACACATACAAATGAATATATTTCTAACACTGAATGGTAGTTTTCTGTAAAAAAAAAACCTAGCCTTATAGATACATATTATATTTATGTCCCTAATTTATACTAATCATTTTATAAAATACTGGTACATAATTTATAAAATAATTACCTCTTATCTCAAAATGATTCACTAGTTGCACTAGTCATTGATAAAACAGAGATAAAAAAAAAGAGCTGACCCATATGTTACATTAAATCTACAAACAAGAGATTAATGGGACAGGGATGGTCATGATCTAAATGTGTCGTAGTGATAACGCCGAAATTAATTTGGTATTAACTGATGAAACGGAACAATAGCTTTCAATATAGGCAATGCTAATGAACGGCATAAACAGGGACATTACAGTGTAGAACTTCTCTCATGTTACATTAATGTATTGGCTAGGAAATACGATTTACACAGCTATCCTTAATTCTTATAAATTCAACAAATATGATAAAGCATATATATATATATATATATATATATATATATATATTCTTTTTAAATAGATAAATGGCTTATAGTCAAGGCCAGGATGAGGGTAAAGTAGAAAAGGCAGCTGCTTTAGACACAACAAGGCTTTGGGGTTACAGGTCCAATAGTGGTTACAATCAGCTTTCATTCCACCATCATGAAACAGGGTCTCATCTGGCCACCTTGAACCAAGGACGTTCCCTGCTTTCCCATGGCTTGTCTGATTATTTTAAGGCCATTACAGAAGCATACAATTAAAGCCTCAGAGCACTGAGGCTGGAGGAGAGAGGAACAGGCGTTGCTTGCTGTCTTTGCATTGGGAGCATTGGGCCAGCGCCTGGGACCTGTTTCCCACAAGCGTTAATAGAATGTGTGTTTATATTATTGTAACGCTCTGCTGTCTCTCGGTAGGAGGATAGCCTGGTCGTGCTGTCCGTGTATCTGTGACCTGTATTCCCAGGAGGTTGTTAAAAATGTCTCCTCAAAAATACTTACAAATAGTTTGGAGTTTACCAAGATGATTCTATTTATAAAAACACCATTTCTCTTTTTTACCTGTATACAGTGTAAATCGTTCACCTCTTCTACCTGTAAAACATTCCTGTCCCACTTCTGAATAACGTGATGTCTTCTGTCTGCCAATTGGCTCTTCATAGTGATTATGGAAACCATAACACGTGTATGAATGTATTTGACGGTGGGTTACAAAAGTGTTAACGTGTCGCTGTAAACCTCAACTTGACTTTAATGGTAACTCTGCGTAGTAAAAATACAATGACTGGATGTGTAAAAAAGACATTACAGATAAACCTATTTAATGTATAAAATGTCTGCAGACTGGTGTGTTAACCCCTTCCCTGCAGTATGTTGCTGGGATTTTGGCAGACAAGAGGTTAAGGCCGAAACATGACGTGTAATATATGTATAAAGCTTTTTCTCACCATAATGTATTGGAATAATTTTATCTTCATTTAAGAAGACAGCAAACTGTTCTTTTTTTTTCTTTCTTTCTAAAGAACCAACTATTTAAAAATTAAACGCAGTGTTCAAACACTAAAAGGATCTGAATGGCTGAATATCTTACCTTGAATTTGCAGCACTATTGCTAATGCAGTTCCTTCAGGATCAAAAAAATAGAACTAGTGTCTTCAAAAAGGTGACCTAACTATGAGTTAGTGTACATAATAAAGCCAATACACAACATTAAAGAAAGAAAATGCAACAGGGAATATCATCCTTGACCATCTGTCTATGCCATTCACATCAGTCAAATCAGGAATTTTTATTTTCATCTGAGAGGCGCTTCTCCTTAAGCGGCCTTTTTTGTGCACTATATGCCTATCGAGCGGGGTTCTGCTGTACATATCTCTGTTGGGGATTGGCTTCCGATACTGGATGCTTGCACTGTCATAGGAGAACATGGTGGCTCGAGGATCAATGGTGCTTGTTAAAACTTCAGAGCCACTGACTTCATTTCGGATTTCAAGTGTTGTTAGCAGGATGTTCCCATGTGCGTCAACCTGCAAAGCGTAAATAATGTGAACATTAATATTAGGTTTTCATGTGGATGTACCTTGGCTTATGTATAACCCAAAAAATATATTGTAATGCTGCTTCCGAATTTTATCACAACCTGATAAAGTAGAAATAACATAAGCCATGTTAGGCTAATATACCTAGCAAAATGGCTACCATATAAGAATAGTTGGCCTAATCCCAACTAATATTCCTGATCCATCCTCATCCCTTTAATTAAATAACTGTTAACCATATTCCATTATTACTAATTCATAAAGAGCTGTGGTTTTTCTCTTTTGGTCAGATGTCTCGGGTCTGAATTGCTCTCATTGGTGGTTAATGTACACAGATAATGTTAGTACCCCTTGTAATAACCCCTTTGTATGCTGGCAGTAGCAGCATTGAGATCTAAAAAGGTTTGAGATATATAAATGCACTTCTGTCAATGCACGGTGCAAAGGTACACAGAGAACTACATTTTCTATATACAGAAGTTAGGAAGTCTACAAGTGAACAATTTTGTCACTGTGCTGTGCATAGTTTTGGACGTACCCTGTTCCCTACCTTAAATTCCCTGTGGATCAGCATCCATAAGGAAGCAGATCTGTGTGGATCAGTTTCCTGATCTTACCCCCNGACCCAATCTGTATACCTATGCCATTGGGGAGATTAGGCACAAGGACATCAAATCACCAAATGAATGGAACTGCCTGGACATCCTATTGAAACATCCTCCACATGAATGTACAGATGTTAAAATGTAGGGGATTTATTCTGGATCTGGTATTTTTATTTAGAGTCGTTTAAAGTAGCAGAATTCCATTTTCTCTTAATGACAAGTACTATATTAACCTGCATATAATCAATTAAATCGCTATATGTTCTCTCTGGAAGAGTAATGACTGATACACAGAAAGTGGCCAATTCCTGCCACAGTAATACCACGTTCAGATTTCCTGGGCTTTGGATCCATGGTTTAGAGCCCGTTCAGACTTGAAGGAAATGCCAGCTCTACAGTAAAGCTGGCTTCCTGTTAAGAGGCGAGGTCATCTAAAAGGGCTGTGATCGTCACATGCTTTTAGGCCAATCACGCTGGCGAAAACCCCTTCTTTTTTGCCGGCTTTTTTGGTGTTCAGTGGCTGGCTTTTAAAAACGAAACTGTTCAGATTGCATTCAGAGGCCGGCTTTTTCACTCAGGCCGGGGTTTTCAGCAAAAAAGGCAGCCTTTTGTTGTAATCTGAACAGGGTATAATTTAACATAAAGTAAGAGATAGATTTCGTCCACGAGATTGTTGCTTTCATATAAATGTTCTTCCTGAATTTTTTACACTCATAGCAAAACACAAAGGAAACTAATATAAAGCAAGTTACAAAGTAGTGTAATATATCCTGGTGCTGAGTGGCAGGAAGAGCATTGAGAAGGTGAAGGCGAAATATTGATTAATAAACACTACCTTGGCTTCAGAACATTCAGCGGAAAGGCAATATAACAGGTATGGATGGTTGCATTGCAAAATTAGTTGAAGGCTTTAAAGCTTAATGTACAGATGAGGGTTACCCCTGCTAGTTTACTGTAAGTGCAACCCGAATGGTCCAACAAGCCCCAGCAAACTGTCTAAAATCAGGAAAAATATCATGTCCTTATATATTGATAGTGTGGCTAGTAACCAGTACCAGTAACAAAATATTGTGTATTAATTTATCTATTTCAAAACGCTAAAGATTATTTTTCCATTAAAATTTTATTAACTAAGACAAAGCAATAAAAGTATAAAAACTTGGTAAATACNCTGTCATATAAATAGTTGTAGGAGACTTCTGGAACACATTGGGCCCGATTTAATTGTTTGGTAAGTCGCAACTTATTTAGTCACATTTTTTGGTCGCGGCTTCACGTCCTATGTGTTGAGCAATTGAATTGACTTAAACTTTGCATGTTATTTAGTTTTTGTGGGCTAAATCCAATAAACTAATAAGCGAAATACGCAATATTTTCACTGTGCATGCAATTGATTCGGGCAAGTATATTTATTCTTACTTTTAACTTATTAAGTAGGTGAAAAGCAATGCATCTGCATATAATAAACTGGTGGCTACATTCCTTTTACAATAGTGTTATTTACCTGAACTTTGTTCATTTCCAGTTTGTTTTTCTCATTATTCGCTTTCTCTGCTTTTTCCGCTGCTTTCTTCTGGAGCTGTGGACCTTTCCCAAAGAAGATGTAGTTCACGAAGGCATACTCCAGCAATGCCAAGAATACAAACACAAAGCAGCCCATCAAATAGATGTCTATAGCCTTCACATAAGGGATCTTTGGTAGGGTCTCTCTGAGATGGGTACTGATAGTAGTCATTGTCAGCACAGTGGTTATACCTGGAAGATAAGTTAGAGATGATGTAAGTAAGGTCCATAATGTATGATTGACTTGTCTTGTATACATGTTTTCATTACTGGAGACTACGGAGCTGATCCAAAGCTTGATAATAATTGCAAAAACAGAACCAAATGTGATCCTTGGGCAATTTATTCGAGTTTGATAGTAAACTTTGGAACAGTTACAGTGGTAAGAATGTTTACTGTGTAATATATTTAGACTCAAAGATGGTTAAATGGACACGATCCTTGTTGCAGGATATACAGCAAAGAGAGAATAAGTAATGGCACTACTGAGTACTGAATACTGAGTTCAGTTCTGGAGGCCATATCTCCAGAAGGACATTAATACATAGAGACTGTGTACAAAACAGCAAGTAACATGGTATATGGTTGTTATGGATGGAATTACTTAACTGGAAGGCATATCTGATGTGGTAGAGGCTAATACAGCTGTAATAAATACAGGGATATCCTATAACTTATACTAAATTAAGAGTCAAATAAGACCAGTATAATTTAAAATAAACAGAGCAGACTGGATGGACCATGCAGCTCTTATTCGATATCACTTTCTATATAACTATGTAAGACTTTCACATTACTACGTGTTATTGGTATAAGACATGGCTTTACAATTTATTTGGCTCATGACAAAATAGTCCAGTATTTCTAAAAAAAAAAAGTACACATAACATGGTGACGTCAAGCTCCCAACCCCGCTGTGTTCATTGATGAGTGTTGGTTGGATTATTGGAAATTAGCTGATCCAATCACTGGCACATTATATTTCTGGAACATACTTTACTACAAATCTGTACATCATCCATTGTATGTGATATTTGGGCTATCAGTTGATTATTAGCCTGATAATTATTATTGTACCTTGCTTAAGTCATGAGATAGAATGAAATATATTTCAAAGAAAATCTCCTTGACCAAGCTATAGTCATTTAAAAACAAATCCATATATCTTGTTTATTATATTTCACTATATTAACAGTTCTAGAGATTAATGGATTGATGGATTTGTGTCAACCTCAGTAATTCTGGATATGAATATTTATCATAGAGACTTATGGGATTGCAGCTTCCAATTCAAAGAACATACTGTAGATTTGCAGGGACAGAACAATCCAGATGAAATTAAATGTACTTCATATGTATTTGTTTATGTGTAATGGAAATTACCTAGAGCAACTCTTGCAGCAGACGCATCGTAATTAATCCAGAAAGACACCCAAGACAGAATAGTAATGAGTGTAGACGGCATGTATGTTTGTAAGATGAAATAGCCGATATTTCTTTTAAGTCGGAAACTCAATGACAGACGAGGATAAGAACCTGGGAATAGATAAAAACACAAAATAAACCAACCGTGCCAGGGCTTACTCTCAGATTACTAGGTGTGGAATTCTTACCGGTGGAAAACACAACTTTCTTCGAAACCATTTTGTAATCAACAATTGAAAATTGAGGCAGTTCAATCTTTTCCACTCCTGTGATAGCTTTATCTCCTCCATTCCAGTAGAATTCTATGTCATCTGTCGTATAGCCATCTGCAATATAAAATCACACCATAGCATTAGGCAGTGAGACTGGAGAANTTCTTTCCACTTACACTTTGATCAAAGGCTGATATTAAGCCAAGGCATCTTTTCTCTGGGTTTATCGTATACCGAGTACTGAGGACCAATATCCTTTATGGGCCTATTTAAATGTTCTATTGTCACTCTTCATGAACTAATTGTCTGTCATAAAATCTAAATTTGAATAAATAACTATTACAAATAGAATGCTGAAAAACATATTTTAACCAGATCCATATTGAAAGTAAGAGCGTAAAAACATGATGATTTCCAGGGGAGGAAAAATGAATGATAGTGTTTGCATGCAGCGAGAATATTAGCTTTTTCCTATTACACACAGATACTGACCAGATTACCGTTACTCTGTTATTTAAACATGGGCCCAAAAACATCATCTCTCAAATGAAATTTATTTACCTTGCAATTCTGTCCAGGTGTAATTTCCTCTCTTAGGGCTGGATTCAGCTTTTCACTCTCATGACTTACACTCATAACTTACACTCTCATGGGTAAAACCATGTAGAATTGCAGGGGGGGTAAAATGAATGTCAGTGTGTGCATGCAGGGAGAATACTTTATTGTTACATTTTGCACACAGATACTGACCAGTGTTACTGTTATTAGACTAGGACTAGGAAACATCACCTGTCACTTGTTATGCTGATTGCAACTAATTAAATTTACCTCCCCTGCAATTCAACATGGTTTTGCCCATGAGAGTGTAACTCATGAGTGTAAGTCATGAGAGTGAAAAGCTGAATCTGGCCCTTATACCCTGTTCACACTGAGCTGAACTACCCGGACAGTCCAGTCAAATTGCTGGGTTGACTGAACTGCCTGGTTAGTTCGGTCAGTGTGCACATCGCCACTGGAACTACCCGGGCAGAAATAAGTTTTCTACCCGAATAAGACCTGGGCAGCTGGCAATGTGAACGGACTCTACCTGGGTCTCCTGATTCGCTGCTGGTTGATTTGCTGGGGAGGAAGGCCCGTGGCAGTAGAAGTCATTGCCAAGCATTTTCCCCATACAATTTCCTGGGTAAATGGAGCAGTACGAACAGGTGTTAGTGCACTGGGAATTTCAGAAACCCAGCAAACTACCCCGGTAGAAAACCACTGACATTCCTGGGTCATTCCGTCAATGTGAACATGGTATTAGTTAAAGTCTGGATATGGTTCTTCATGCCCAGATCAGTCAATCATCACACATCAACAAGTCATACTTATTATTGAATATTTGTATTTGCCAAGGGTCTACAGAGAAAAGTACATTTGAAAATCCTAACAGTTTGTATAAGAATTGCTAGTGGAAATGCACCCTTACATGAACTGTGTGTCTTCTTTCTTAGCATGAGTGCATAATGCACTATATGACGGGTGTACTGCTCCTCACGCCAGCCGTAATGGGTCAGATTTCCATAATACATGATGAAAATAAGTTACTGCTAGCAAATGCAACCATCATTAAAAATGACATTTAAATGTAACAATTTACAGTTACACTTATTTCTAGTTTCCTAATGACATTAAAGCTCTTCCGTCCTGTGTAATGATGTATAATGGCATTCTGGGCCACCAGGTGGAATGTGACAGAAGTGCTGTAGGAGCCATAGACGATAGTGTGTAACATTGGTGGCACAGATGGTCCTCCAGCCTCCCTCTGTCCTCTCTGTCCTCTTACCTTCCTTTGGGTGTAACAGAACATACCATTTGTGCATTCACAGCCCCCTGATACATACATGCCTTCTGTTACTTGGTTGTTTATGTGTTGATAAAGGCAGTCATTAATTCTGTTTATAGTGGAGTTTTCCACATTGTGAAGAAGAAGTAGATTTGAAGTTATCGGGTGAGAAGGTAGCAGAAAGTTCCTCCACACAAATCTTGTTCTTTACTGATGCTGCAGACTTCTCAGGAGAGCAGTTCTATGCGCTAGTAAAAGTGATTTTTCTACTCTATAACTTCTGTATCAGGAATTTAATAAAATATTAATGAAATACTTGCAATTGGCAATTGGAAACAAAAGACTTTTCAGTAAAGTAAAATATGGTTATCTCTCTTACCCGGAGAATTATTTCTTACACACGACACTTATATTCAACATCTCATTTTTTTATTTTATAATATCAAAAGTCTGATCAGGTTTCAAGTAACTCATTTATTACACATTAATTACACTTACACAATTCCCTAAAACCTCATAATACCTAAACCAGTAACTGCAACAATTCAGTTACTAAGTCATGTACCATAGAGGGGCNTCAAGAGGAGATTGGGTTACAATTTACCCAGGCCCAGGCCTGACTAGAGTTGCACTGGTGCTGATTTATTTTTTTAATCCTTACTGACAGTGAATGTCTTCCAATGTTCTGAACAGGTTTTCCATTGACTACCAGCAGCAATAGGAAACCTGTATAACAGACCGCTGAGAGTGTTGCAAAGTAGCAAAGCAGAAGAGGGAAGACTGCAAAGGTAAGTAAAGTACAGTATGTTGAAGCTCNTGAAAGGGATATGTTAGGATTGGATAGCTGGAGACACAAGGGGAGACACCTCCGATNGTTTGGACACACCCCCTTTACTGTCTTACCTTTAATAATAAGCTAAGGGGGGGTTGGCACAAGAAGTTATTGTAGCGGGTTTAATACTCCTCTTGGCTGCCCTGACTGTAAAAAACATGCCATACTTTGGTTTCAAGGGGTGTATTTACTATAAAATAA
>JABWIB010003785.1:6348-22267 GCA_016617825.1 Platyplectrum ornatum
CATACTGCTGCTTTTGTCCTCTTATTTTGTTCTATATCTTGTAAGGATCTGTGGAGCGCAGAGAGGGTTTCCTGGTAATACAGGATTCCCTATTTTGTTTCATTACATAGTTTGAAATGTTTTTGCAATGTTTTTGCTTTGTTTATTGAACTGTGTATGTCACCATCCCCTGGGTACATAGTACTATGATTTATATGGTATGTTCCTTGTACTGTGAAGTCTAGACAAAGAACACAGTGCCAAGGACTGTTAATTGCTACTGTGATGCCTAGAGCTTCAACATTTGTGTCTGTGCACCTCAGGACAAGACATTCAGAATCGTATGCTTCTATACACCAACTATTAGTTGAGCCGCGTTCATGTCTTATGGAGTAGGTGGTAAAATGTATTCTTGCTGTTATGAGTCTGAGTTACTCATAAGCTCCTGTACTTTGTATTCTATACTTGCAATATTTTTTTGTACTTTGGAACATCAATGATTGTGTCCAACGTCTACTTATTTAGCTTTATATTTGCATAAACCAATAACAATGTATCCATGCATACATGAAAACAAAAACTGCTGCATCTATCGGTGCATTACAGGACAAAGCAGTGATTTTACAATTTAGTAGAGATTTCCAAATGTATTTTTGCCGCCTGTTCTTAAATCCTATATAGTATATACCATTAGAGTATATGTACCTCACCTTTTAGTGATAATGCAGTATCATTGCCAAACATTTCCTTTGTGGCATTTATTGGGGCAGTTTCACGTGCGTTAATTATTTCAGCTTTTCCTGAAAAGTAGAAGAGGAACAAGATTAAGAGGTAAGCAACATTTCCCAACATCACAAAACAATAGATACCATATGATGATACTGTTACATGCTTGATTAGCTAGACCGTATGAATGCAAAACTAGGAAGATGACAAAAGCAATTGAACCTGCAAGACCCACTCTTGTCATGGAGAGTTTTATAATCTACAGCAATTCAGATTTACAAACCAGTACTTCCTGCCACTATACCTAACTGCAGACTGCGGTGTATTTTTACAGTCTTGCATTTTCCTTGCTGAGGTTTCTCCAAGAAAAGGTGTGCTCTTTAGTATGCACTGGGTGAATCATATATGGAACTGACAAATGAGGACAAGTGTAGGAAATTGGCATGGACTGGGGGAGCGCAGCTTTTGGGGTGTGATTTCCTCACTAATAAAAGGTGAGTGAAAGCTAAATGTGTTGTGAAAGAGGCATGAACCTATCCACACCCAAGTCAAACATGTTTAAAATATATTTAGACTTCTGATCTGTTCTTTTGTTATATATTTACTTCCTTTAGAAACTTTGATTTAGATTTAATTTCTCTTCCAATAAACCATTTCACAGCCATCTGACCAAATCAAATGGATTACACAATGTGTCAATTAAATCTGCTCCAGCATAAGTATGAAAGAATAGAGTGGATGCAGAGTTTTAGCATTGTGCCCATGCAGAGTCAGGAGTATTCTGGATAGGACGCAAGGAATAAGGGCATGCTTTATCCCTGCTGTATGCGCTGTATGCGGAGAGGCTGCTTCTTCTACAGACGCAGTCTCTGTGCTTTCCTACCATTTCAGTGGACTTTTTAATGCTTGTCTTTACAGCATTAAATAAAAATTATATACCTGTAATACTACTACACATGCATTTTTATCAGTGTATAAAGGACACAAAAACTGTAACATAAAAATAAGCAACAGATGGATAGGCAGTAGTCCGCCTGTCTTTCTGCGTATGCTCAGCTCTGGATCAGCATCAATGTCTGCCTATATGTGCTGGCAAAGAAGAGTTCCTGTTCACAGTTATCTGAAATATAGTCACAATTCACAAACAAAAGAAGCACAAACAAGCACACCTTGCTTGTGGTTACCTTTCATGACCATTGCAAAAATAATTACATAAATAAACCACAAAATCAAGATCTATGTTCAATTCATTGCATACAATATAGAATATTCTCAGTTAAAGTTTTTCACAGATTAAGACACTTTCTTTAAAGGTCTACTATCTTATTGATGAGGGACATTATTGTGGATCAATACTATAATTGTCTGTTAATTTTTAATTTATTGCAACACCATAAATAATGGCACATTTACAATGTCACTGCACATTCTTCATTATCTAGAATACCTAAAGGTCTTCAGGTTTATTGTGCTACATAAAGGTTGTGTTAAGAGGAAATGCTAAGAAAATACGATTGCTTTTAGTATTACCTGAGAGTGCGGTCAATGAACATTTTTTCCCCTCTGGCGCTAAAAATTGAGGTAAAAGATTGATTTGGATTTTACTAACTTGGGAAGTTTTGGGATGGCTTTATTTATTAATTCATTTATTATGATTATTTGGATGGGGCGACAAAGCATAGTAGGTAGAGATATATGGAGCAAAGCAAGGTTGATCAGTTCCCCAACTTAAATTACAATCCAATCAAGAAGCAAAAGTCAAAACATCAGCTGCAACCACAGCTGGTAGAGGATTTGGACCTCAGAGTGCAGATAATATATCTGTAACTGATGTAAAGTGTAACTACACTTTTCTCCGCCACTGACCGGAGTGTACACACGGGTCCCGCCACCATCCAAAATGAAACCCTGCCCACCTAAGAGAATCTAGTTAATGAAAACACATGGGATGAATGCCATATGGATGAGATAGAGGGTTCTATAAATTCTCAAATAATAAGAATTCCTCCAACAGGATGTGACCACTTTGGAAGGATTGGGGGGAGGGAAGGCTTTTGTCGGGGGATAATATGATGTCAGAATGTTGTTACACAGGAAAAAAGATGACACTAAGACAAAGAAGTGATTTTACTAGAACAGAGTTTACCTCCTAGCAATTTGTTAATCATGTATAAACAAGGACAAACAAGGACCTTTCTAAACGGTTAGGGAAGTGGGAAGAAAAGCATGAATGATTCATGCTTAGGGCAATAAAGTTTATTTATAAATGAATACCATATATTATTAAGAATCCAGGGGTTTCCTTCTACAGTAATGGGTCAGTTCAAAACTGATGAGTGGCCAATTTTCCATTATATTGGAAAGCTATTAATACACTGCCCTCATTTTCATGAACTCAGCATTGCACCCACATCTTGAACACCTTCAGAAAATAACACCCCAATATACATTTAAACTCCTGCCCATTGCTCATTTACTCCATTCTGTGCCCGGCACTCCATTCCATTCACCTTCGGCAGCCATTCCCCCTGCACTGTAAGATTGCTATGCAACGTAACACTTTTAAATATTGCTAGCTAGAAATCATACCCTTTCCTAGAATTACACTTCTCAATTGCAATGCTACAAGCACTGTACAAGAAAAGTGTTGCAAAATATGACAGAATGACAGTATTTAGAAAACATTGCACATAATGTGGCTGGTCCAGAGTTGTGTGCAACATCAGAAAAAAAACCATATCTGCACCTTGACAAAACTATGTTAAACATTTGCAGGAAAGTGTAACTAGTAAAATGACAATAATTTGCACCCCTCACACTTCAATAAGGTTTTGTCTTGGTTCATATTTGCACCTTTCAGTGGAGTTACTCCTACCTCTGGATCAGCTCCAGAGTGAGATCATCAATGGACAAATGGTATCTTTGAGGTTAATGGACACTTTTTATATCTTTGCAAATTCCACCCAAAAGTAAATGTTTCGTCCTATTTCTCACCTGTTTTAGGATCATATATAGTTAGGATCACACCTCCTCCAATGCCCATACTGTGTGCATTCAGAAGACCATCACAGATGAGCGCAGCAATAGCAGCATCTACTGCGGAACCACCTTCTTTAAGAACATCCCTGAAAATAAAAGGTATATAGAACAATTAATTAATCATTACACATATATAATAAATATATTGCTTAAGTTATGATCTGGTCCTAGTTATTATTATTCAGACGATCAGAAATAGCATTTATTCAGACTCCATCGAATATTCCCGCAGACCTCCCCGCGTTGCTGGAGATGTAACAATGCAATAGGCGCATTTCTCCATGTGTGGTGGTCCTGTCCACTCCTATTAATACATGCCCTCACCCTCTTTACTAAACCAAAAGACCCGGTACACGTTCTACACTACCTCCCCCCCCCGCAGAGCCCAAGCCTTAGCTTTCCATATCTGCAATGCTGCCAAACTTTTGATAGCCAGACACTGGAAGTCCTGCACTGTCCCCACAGTGTCCCACCTCCATCACTGTGTTAGTTTCGTCGCTTCCATGGAATACCTGACCAATCTTCAACGGAATTCAGTACCCAAGTTCCACTCCATCTGGTCCCCTTGGTATCTGTTCATGCGTATGCCCCTTCCGGGTATCCTCTAGTTCGTAGGACTTCCCCTGAGATGTGGTCATGCTTGGCCTGTTCCCATCTTAACATATGTTGCTAATCCAGCTTGCCCGGCCTCATGAGACTTTGCACCCCATCTTTGTTTTTGCCACCCTGTGCTCCATGTATACGTTCTTACTCTGCAACCTGTATACCCACAGTTCTGCACATGGCTTGTTTTGGTGTTCTGTTGTTTTATTGTATTTTGCAAAAACTGTTAATAAAAATCTAAAGATTTAAAAAAAAAAAATAAAATATGGGATAAATTAATCTTGTTCCCCATGGCTTGTTCACATAAGCAGGTTAAAAGATATAAGACTCTGCACACTCTCCAAATTATTGTTCACATAGTATACATTAGAATACAGTAGGGTACTTTTTCAGAATGTCCTTCTGTTTACAAATTGTGCATTTAATGTTTGTGAATGCAAAATGATGCCCCCCCGCCCCCAAACTGTCAGTCCATTACTGAAAATTTGCACACACTTTTTCCTTGGTTTAGGGAACAGGATAGTTAGGATAGTTATTATAAACTGCAAACGGCACAGCGCACCTGCAAGCATCAGGCAACCAAGCATACACTACTAACTTAACACTAAAATGAAAACACATACACTGTTAGCTGGGTTTTAAAAGGGAACATGAAATGTATTTATATGGGGCTAATGATTGGGCCGAATTATGTCTTTGACTATTGAATTTAATTGATTGAATTAATTAATTAAACTAATCAAATTAACCTAAACCATTTGAAACTAGGTGGCCCAATAGCAGCTCACTCCAAGGGGTCAGCAGACTAACACTATTTTCTACGAGGCCAATCCCCGCTCTGGCCTCCCGCCTCTTGCCGGTCCTACTACATCCTTGACCACCCCGGAACCTGGAAGGTGGTCACCTATGAGCCCAACCATTTGGGTTAATGCTACCGCCCTCAGGGTTGTGCTGTTCTCGGACCGGCCAAACCACGACACCAACCTTGTCAACTCCGCTTGCGCTATACCTTGTCTGCTGACCCCTAAAGCTGCTACCGCCCTACCATGCTCCGTCTGAAAGAGAAGGTTAGCAACAAGACAGACCAAACCCCGCCCCCCACCTGACCTATAACATCCAATCCCCCCATACCCCTTTCCCTCCCCTTTATCCCTCCCACCCCAACGACTTAACCCCTTGTCTGCCTGCTGCCCTGCAAGGTGCCCGTGCCTGCAGTTTATTACACTCCAGCCCTATGGGGCCTTGTGTCCTTATAAGTCAGGTCCCAGAATGATGGATTTGTTTGACTATGTAGAAATATGTAAATGCTGTTAAGTTCGCCCCTGGGAGGGGAGTACACATAGTATGCACAGAGGTCTGGATCTGGTCCATAGTCATCCAAATGCGAAAAAGTAAATAAATCCAAAAGTAAATAAACACTGTACTAAAACAACGAAAGAATGACATGCTGAAGGCAATCTAAGGTCTAAACTTCACTGCCAGTCAGTCACATGTGACCTGTAAGGGAAAGTCCTGAATGGCTGAAGATAAAGGGACACACTTTTACTCATGGTTATAGTTACATTAAGCGTGTCACTTTCCATCACTATAAAAGAAGAAACATTGATGATTTTATATTTCATAAATGTGTTTTTTTTTATTATGTTAAAATCTGAAAGAATCCTGTGTGGAGGTAAAATAAGTTAAGAAGAGTTTGATGCAGAAAGTTCATTTTATAACCTCCCAAATGTTTTTTATAACCCTCCAATTTCCGTTTCCTTGTACATTGATGTATCTAATGTTGGAGTGAGATCTGTCTGCACACAAAGCTATTTGTGAGTCACACATCAATACTACAATAAAAAGGTTTGTGTATTCATAAGTTATATGAGATGATTTTTAATACAATAAAGTTCTGTTGCTAGTTTAAACTGAGAACAATTTGACAATTATACCCCGTGCACATTAGGACCAACCACCATGGAATATCATTACATTTCTGGGTTTCATGAAATTCCAGGGTGGTTGGTGGTAATCTGAATGCAGGGTTGTTTCACCCTGGTATGCTTCCCCGGAAAAATCAGGGTTATTTCAAGAACATTCACGGGTTGCGTGTGCACAAAATGGTACATACCCAGGTTGTTAACTTGTAGCAATTGATAGGCAACTGATATCACATGTTGAGGCAGAGAAAGAGACAGAAAACCAAAATGACGGGATGGGATAACTATATAGATTTTATACAGATCACTGATTTAATGGAACAATAATAAATCTTTGGTGACTTTTAGTATTTTGCATATGTCTATACCACCACTTCTAAATTTCTACTTTGACCATTGATAAATATATATTAGATATAATATATGCATATATATTTTCACTATACTAGCTGTTATGAAACCTGTATGGCATATCCACCAATGCTAGCAGAGGGTCTAGAGCTTAACCTGTGATACCAATAGATAGTCTGTAGGCAGGCAGGGGAAATACTTTTGAAACAACACTACATTTGGATCACTATTAGTTGAATAATTTTTCCACAATACGTTTACTTGATTTGCTTTATGCATATTGAAATATGATTACATTGCTATCTAAGTGTGACTCGTTGTATTTCTGTGCATTTATGTGCATGTCTTTATTAAACATGTTCATACTGTGTTCAAGCTCTTCAAAAAATATAACCTAATTGCATTGTGATTTTCACAAAAAGGCTTGGATTAAAGAACCATAAGAAAGACTAACTCTTATGATAGACATTTGCTACAATAAAAAAAGAACGCTCTATGACTTCTGTAGTACGCTGCACTTTTTTCAGCAGCAGATTGTCAAGACAGATCAGTGTGGCATCCCGTTATTGGGTATACACATAGACATACATACGCTTAGTCCTCGCTGTTTCACATCATTAGTTTTTAAGTCCAGTGTCTAATCTTTCTAAGTAACACAGTGGAACCATTCTTCAGTCACTGTGAAAGGTGCATTTACTGATATTCAATCTGATATTTATGTGTGTTTCACAATATGCATGCTGTTCTCGGCATTCCTGCTTTGTCTTGATTTCTAAATCAAACAGTATATTTCTACTTCCTTATTTCAACCTTCAAACAAATTAACCTCTTAACTCAATAAGTGCAGATTTCTGAATGCAGACCCAGTGGATTTATTATCAGACCCCCATTGTATTCATGCATCAGTCTGAGTGTGTGAGAGAACACTCCTATCGACTTATGAGAGATAGCCCCTACCCTAAACTTCCAATACATACCCAAATAATATGGCAGTAGTTCAAAAGTGAGGATCTTGCAGCATGTCAATTCCTTTCCCATGGTGCTTCTGTTACACTGTTATACTAAACCAACCCATACACTAGAACAACCCACCAAGGTGACTATCAACATAAACACTGGATTGTACCGAATGCATTCCAATCACGACACTTGTATTGCGAATGCACAAAATGCAAAAAAAGTCTCTAAAGTATTTTGGAATTACTAACGTTGCATAAGTCTGGATTTGATAAGATCTAAATTATATTTAGCAGAGTATAGTGTCCTAAGCCTTTATACTAACACAAGGGCCTAAATTCACTAAGCAGGGAATTTGCAGGGGAATTGAAAGGTGGGGATGTTGGCCATAGCAACCAATCAGATTCGAGCTGTCAGTTTCATTTTACCTACTGGAGAATGTGAGCTTGAATCTGATTGGTTGCTATGGGCAACATCCCCACTTTTCAATTCCCCTGCATACTCCCGACTTAGTGAATTTAGGCCAAGGTTTTATAACAACAGTCTAATGATGATATGAATTATAATATCAAATGTATATTAATCTCTGTTCACAAAACATATTAAACATCAAAACTGTTAATTGACTGTTGCACGTCATTTGAACTCACCTTCCAATCTCGGAACACTTCCCAGCATCAGCGGCTACAGCTGCTCTTCCATAGATTTGGGAGCTTACGGGAGGTTCAGAACGCAGTCCAAAATACAATCCCAAGAACAGCGCAAGCGCTACCAGTATTACGGCCAAGGATCCTATTAACAGGCGTTTCCGCATGGCTCTGTTATTTGAGAAAAACATAGGAAGCATTGTGAGTACAGACCTCATACCATATTCACCAAACAAAGGCAACTTAAATATAAAACAAAACGTGCAAAGAGACAGTGACCTGGTAAATAAATATTACATTTAATTCCTAATTATCATTTTATGCAGTTAAATGACCTTCGGGTAATTGCTATTCATCCTATCTACAAACTACAGAGAAATAAGTAGATGTGTGCCCATTTCACCATTAATATGCCTGAAGACGCACAGTTAGACAGGGATTGTTTTGTGTTTCTGCAGCATGAGGAGTCTGCCTGTGTTTGCCACTATTTCATGCTGCCAGAATTTCACTGGCTTTCCCGATTGGCTTGGATGGTGCCAGCGCTGTTCGCATAATGTTATATCACATGAGGCCCACAGACAGGACACAACAATTCATCTTGCACAGACCTGATTTACAGGCAGTGTCACCCAGCAGCCAAGCATCCTGGTTATTTCATACAATAGCGATCCACTCAACTAAAAGAATACCAGTAACGAATACATTTTACAGATATTTTGTCAGCAAACAACAGAAGAAAGAGAAATAAATCTCTATAGAGGTTAATAAAAATATACCAATAATGAGACCCCATACAGCATTTCAATAAAACATACTGAAATGAACAATAACTACATGAAAAACTTGAGTTGTAAGGCAGTACAGTCTATTCAATTGAAAAAACAAATATACCAACAATTGTAAGACATTCTGAGATGAGCATCAGTAGAGAGTAGGGCTGGGCCCATGAACCCAGCTGTGGGATAACTCTAGAAGGTTTACCCGTCATACCCAACATCTGTTCATAGCCAGTAAGCCTTTAAACAGCTGAGGGCAAAGCATAGATTGTCTGATCTGTTCTGTGCCATGTTCTGGTGTCAAAGTTGGGCATCTCAGACCTCCATCTAAACGTACACCACCCTTCACTGTGATGCGGGACAACCCAAACTTAACTAACCTTAGTATGTTCTTTAGGAGAGGGTGCTTTGTCAAGGCTGTCACCCACTAATCAACTTGCATGAAACAACAGCCTATATTCATTGTAGACAAATCAATTATACGTAGAATTTACTTTAGCAAACTTTGTCCCCTTCTGGAAAGGTGTGTCCACCTACATGTGAGGCACTGGGATAGAGATTTCTGTATTGGACCCTGGCATTTAATTATTTGGGCTGGAACTGCAAGACACTCGCAATCTACACGTTCAACTGCATCAGCATGTGGGCTAAGGTATGCATAGCTTCAGGGGCGTAACTAGAGTTTGGGGGGCCCATAGCAGTATTTTTAATGGGGCCCCCAATGTCTCTGCCAAAACATAAATTATAGAAGGTGGTTCGGGGTGGGTTGAGGGGTATATATATATATCTCAGTGTGTTGGTTATATATATATATCTCACCATCACACTGTACATATCAGGGATCAAGGCTGCCATAGCTCAAAGGAGTGAGAACAGCTGCATGAAGAAGAAAAGAACAAAATACACAGTTTAGGGAAGATCCGAAACAAGTGTAGAACATGCCATTAGGTGTACAGCTGATTATATAACTGATTAACTGTTTCTGACGGGGATCGTGGCTGTCGTAACTCACAGAAGCTACATGCAGGAGAGAAGTACATCTCATACAATGCACAGTCTAGGGAGAGTCCTACACAAGTTTAGGACATTCCATAGATGACAAATGATCCATGACTATCTAACTGATTAACGGTCTCTGACAGGCCCATAGCAATTGCACCCCCTGCACCCTGGCTAATTATGCCATTGCATAGCTTGTACCTCACTTGCTGCTTCTGGTCCTCTATTGGGAATCTGGATAGGTTTGGTAAACTGCCTAGCTTGCAAGAGGGATGCTATCTCAAACCAAGCTTGCAAATCAAAATTTGCATTTACAGTATATGGTGTCTGTGGCATCCACTTAGTTGTCAACAGCCATTTTGTTACTATTTAAATACCACTATTAATGTGCTCTGTTTGTCCTAGATGAAAAGGTACCACTGGATGTGTTTTTTTTGTTTTTATTTCTGTTTTGTATGATTTGTAGGGGTACACATTATACGGATATGTGATGATGCTTTTACTAACATTTACTAATAAATAATTGAAATAAACAGCAAGCAAACCAGCCTATTCATAGCATCAATCCGGCTACAAGCCCAGGGTGTGACCTTATATAGTTTTTAACATAGTGATAGGTGTAAATAACAGAATAAAAATTCATTGGTCAATCGAAATGTTGATTAAATATGATTGGTCACTTAAAACACAGTCTCGTTATCTTGTATCTTTATTATCTAGCTGCAGATTCATTTAATCAGTCTGTGGTCGTCTTATTGGGGTTTTAAAAGCTCCTAGATTTAAAAGATTAGTGATGCCCCATATCTGGAGAAAACTTCAGTGTACACATGGCCTAAATTTACTAAGCAGGGAGATTGAAAAGTGGGGATGTTGCCCACAGCAACCAATCAGATTCAAGCTCACATTCTCCAGTATGTAAAATGAAACTGTGAGCTGGAATCTGATTGGTTGCTATGGGCAACATCCCCACTTTTCAATCTCCCTGCTTAGTAAATTTAGGCCATGATCTTCAGAGCAACTATTTCGATTCGTATTTCTGTATAGTGCTAGCCTGTTGATGAGTACGTTTTTGCAGCATATTACTGCATCAAAGCAGTTTATGGGTAATATTTTTGGCTTCTATTGACGATATCCAGACAACTAGACAACAGTGTGCACAGGGGCATCCTGCATCTGATCAGGACTTCAGAACATGGACAGAAATGTTTAAAAGACATCTGTTTGTTTGAAAAACGTCAGTATGTAATCTGCAACTACAGTCAACTCTAAAATCGAATAAAAATGACCTGAATTTCTGATAGGAATATTCATTTCTGGAATAAATGTAAAAAAAAATTACCTGAATTAAAAACAATAAATAAAACCCTTTGCATATATGCCACTTATCTCACATATACACTGATCCATCCTACATATCAGATATAATCATAAAAAGCTGATGTTTCAATATTTTCTACATATGTTTATACCTATGAAGGTATGCAGGTTTTAAACGTGCCCATTTCTGTCTCATGCATTGCACATTGGCAGTGCTGCATAATATGCATACAAATCTCTGAGAGGCAGAGTGGGTGGCAATACCATCTGTTCTATTAGCGTGTGCTCTTATAGATCCCATGATCTTCCTCTCACTCTCCAGCGAAACCTAGCAATTCATAGCTTTTTAGTAGTAAATTAGTAAAGGACAATACAGAGACATACAGTTACGCATTATCTACTTTACATCCGTGGTACTGGCAGAAAGTCAAATGTTAAAACTTATTAACCTAAAGGCTTTAAAATAGTCTGCTATTACGTTTTACTGGGCTCTCATGAACAATTTCAACATGCTTGCATTTATGCAAATCACGCCCAAAGCGTCACCCCCTGGACAGTAGACCTCATACATTTGCTGCTTATTAGCAGGCGTGATTACATCAAGCCCGTCCATTCATAGCTGATACAGTGATTTGCATTAAATCAAGAAGCTTCTAAAGATATTAGCAGAATCCAAGGTGGAAGTTTTCAAAGAAATGGAGTATTAGAACACAAAGGCACGCATATAAACTGGAAAGCAGTAGGTTAATTAACTGAATGGGAAGTGAAACAGCCGCCCATGTTAGATGGTTGATGCACACAGTAGAACCATTTAAATACAGGATGTCTAAAATAAATATACAGATTTCCTTAATATAAATGTAATGTCCATTAGTGTTTACTGTCAGAATAGTTTACAAAACACAGCTGGTAGACTGGATGGGCTATGTCTGCTGTCCCTTTTATGTTTCTATGTAATAAAGGCACAAAGCACCAGGCCGAAGAAAGATGGCCCACTATGTATGGAAAGGTGACCAGATGGAAAGTATGGAAAGGTGACAGGGGCTATGGCAGATCATCTGGAAGTTATTCTGCAAGGTAAAGAATTTTTGAAGAGAACAAATCAATGGGACATAGGTCCATAGGTCAGTGGAGGCCTGGATCAGATCTGTTGTCACTTCTACATTTTTTATTTCACAAATGATTTTGTTGTAATGCAAGAATACATAAAGAAGATTTCAATGAATGCAACATCCTAAATGATTTCCTTCTGCAAATCTCCCAAAGAGGAGCTTGAGGAAGTTATTTAATTAACATTCCTGCCTCAAGCCTTGGTTGTTACTAATTGGGTGGGACTTACATAGAACATAGAAACATAGAAAGTGACGGCAGATAAGAGCCACATGGCCCATCCAGTCTGCCCAGTTGTGTATTTGAAACTATACCAACCCAAATTTATTCAATATTTTGTTTGACAATACCCTTATATTTATCCCAAGCATGCTTAAACTGTTCTGTAGTATTAGCCTCCACCACTTCTGATGGGAGGCTATTCCACTCATCAACTACCCTTTCAGTGAAGTAATTCTTACGGACATTTCCCCTGAACCTACCACCCTCCAATTTATATGCATGCCCTCGCGTTCTACTACACCTTTTTCTGTGAAAAATGCCCCCCAACTTGACTTGACTTACGTAACACACAACCTCGGATTCCACGCTATACTGCTGTCTTTTTGTTTCTCCCCAGAAGAAGAATAAAAAAGGTGGTAACTCTGCCTTACTCTTAAACTCTGCATCAGGATCTAAAATTGGGTATCTATAGGACATAATTACATTAATTACATAGAGAACCAGAAAAGGTGCATGACGTTTATCACAAAACATACCCTAAAACACTAAAAAAAGCTAAACATATGTAGCAAGGATCACAGGAAGGAGAGGCAGTTATAACAGAAACTTTCAAATACGTCAATGGGTTATTCTTCCGATAAGAAGTGTTACAACACTAGAGAGGGAAGTTTCCAAATGCTTGATTTCTAAAGACAACCAAACCTAGCCACAATGGACCGGATCCAGACTTTATATACTATTGACTTACTCACGAGTNGGCAAAACCATGTTGCAGAATTGCAGAGAGGTAAAATACTGTTTGTAACTAATGAAATTTAGCTTCCCTGCAATACAACATGGTATTGGTCACTCGTGAGTAAATTGTGAGTAAATCAAAAATACTTAAAGACTGGATCTGGTCCAAAGAGCTGGAAATATACTCTTCTATATATAGTTCATTTTAATTATTAATAAAAATAAACCGGACCAAATCCAGACTTACGAGATGCAGAGATTTGGCAGTCACACATGAGCACAATTATGATGTGAATCCTCAGGTAGTTTTTCCACTGGCAGGGTGGAAAACATATGGATGTAATAAATGTATAATAAGTGGGTTGGGAGTTCCATCTAAATTGTACAGTAAGGGCTGGTTTATTGAGATTGAGCTGCCCACATGTGGATGGCATGGAGTTCTTAAGGTCCGGGCCTGGGACAGTAGTCCCGGCTCTCTGCCCCTGATGGCGGCCCTGGACAGCAGCATTATGAGAGCATGTGCAGCTTAATAAACCCTGACTGTATGTAAATGTTATACATAATTTCCTTTTAAAGGAAATATAAAATCTCCAGATTATCTACCAGACACAATACATTTATAATGAATGCATTTTGCTATCAGCCAATCCTAAACACCCTTTACTGGAGTGCTTACAATTTACACAGAGCACTCTGAGACTCAGTGAACTGAACTGGAAAGAACTGAACTAAGTAAAATATATTAAAAAAAGTTATCAACGTGTTTTTACACTACAAATTAGAAAAAATCTTAATACCTGTTTCCAAAACACTGAGAGCTGTGTAAGGGGCACGCATTAATGAACACATTGGGCTAAATGAGTTCAAGGTACCAGGATTTTGTGTGCAACACTGAGCTTGTTAGGAGCACAAACATACAGCCTGCCATTTAATAACATGAACTATAACACCTGCACAGATGACATTATTGGAAGAGATGGAAAGTGAAGGTGATTCAGGTTATTTATGTATTACTGAACACTGAAATGAGGTCTAGAACGATAAGAACGATACTGAGGCCTATTCTAATATAATTTGTATCTAGATGGCAGCTAACGTGTTATTAAGAACAAAGTATTAGCAATAGAGTTCATATGGAAATTTAAGAACAAAAATAAAGTATCTAAAATACTAATAATCAACAATTCCAACGATGATAGTGCTTTAGCATATAATCATAAAAATACAAAAACGTTTTCAGTTACATAACTGCTACGGATCATTTATAATATGTCATTTACTAACAAACATAGCTGTGCACCAGAAACAAATGCCTCAGCACACTGCAATTAACCCGTAACTCTCTATACCATTCTATCTGTAAAATAAAATTGGTTACACGCATTTGTAAAATCCCCACCGCTATCCAGGCTTTTCTGCTTTTGATACACATGATTTTATGTTAAAATTACATGATATGTATCACATTACCTTAAATTAACTGTCTTTTTTGATGAAAAAGCTGGCTTCAGTGAAAAAGCCAGCTTCTGAACTCAGTGTGAATGCTGCATTTACAAAAAGCCGCCTACTGAATATTGGTGTTCAGAAACTGCTTTTTAGAAGGGGTTTTGCGCTCCTATCCGGCTTTTTCAGTCAGTGTGAACACTACAAAGCTGGCTATTCTCTCCCATTGTGTTTGTGCAGTGCTGATTGGCTCACACAGTCAGCTGTTTCCAGCACAACACTGCCTGTCTCTCCCTCCTCCCCCCTCCCCTCATGTACACAAGTAATCACAGCCAATTACAGTAATGATGTGTACTGGTACCAAAAGCAGGGTTCAATATGAACAGTGCAGACACTGATTTTTTTTTTTTAACAAAAAAAGTTGGCTTTTTCAGCTTATCTGAACGGTCCTTTCACAGCCTCTCCAATTTCGCTAGCTCTACACCCTGGGTCTTAAGCCAGCTTTTTTTAAGGCTGGTAATGTGAATGGGGTATAACTGAACATTGGGGCTCTCAGTGTTTAGGACCTCCTTAGCAGAACCTTTCTATTCTTATATCTGTGCTCTATCAAGGTGAAGTGGGGAACCATGAATTGTTATGCCAGTCATACCCTGTACCTTAACCTCTCCAGTCCAGAGACACAATAAGGTAGTATACAAGATGGCTATAAGGGAGAAGAGAAGTAATGTTTTCTCGCTAAACTATCATCATACACATAAAGCCATGTGGTATTTATGTTCTAGTTCTATGTGTATATGAAAAAAATCATTGTTTACATTTCAACATAGTTTTGCTGAGGTGTACACTTGAACCAGCTTTGCCCTTGTTCTTTGGAACAGCTCCAAAAAGTTTTAATTACAATTGCAGATTGTCAACTTTATAATCTCCTTACACAGCTCCACTCTGTCTGGCGATCAGCTGGAAACTATTATTGATGGTGGCCACTATGGTTTAGTGTACAAAAGTCTGCAATTACTTCCACAGTGCCAGCTATCTATATGAGGAAGACACAAAGTACTGTACAAATACTGCCACAGTGCCAGCTATCTATAGG
>JABWIB010003786.1:5501-18516 GCA_016617825.1 Platyplectrum ornatum
ATATATATATATATATAGATATAGATATAGAGTCTGGACTTGCACTCCAATAGCAACAACTGCTGTGGTGCTTAAACTCCTAAAGCAATTTTCATACCATCCAAGAGGAAGAGTAGCACTCACAGACGTCTTCGATTTCCATGCTTTTTATTTACAAATCATTGTCACATCAAGACTTGATAGGGGGATAAAGAACTGAATAAAAGATAGTACCTAGTTTATATATTTTGTTTTAACAAGTCATTTTTGCTGGTATTAAATGTAGTGCGTTTTTTAAGTAGTTGATTAACAGCTAGTTAGCACAGGGTGCTAACAGATCTGAATGGTATATGACATGAAATATTGTGGTTCAACTATGTGGACATGAATTATAGTTCTAGTTACGTCCCCTAGTACTATCCATACTAGCAAAATGAGAAAAACAACTGATGAGTTGTAATTGGAACTGATAAAATAACTTTTAAAATAATTAATTGATAGCTTTTAACATACCAAAAAGTATAAAAATGTATATAATATAATAATGTTTTTTGTCTGGTTTCATTGCAGTTTCTATTTCTTTCTCCCTATCAAATGCTAATTTGGGGTTATGTTTTGACACTTAACCAATGTCTTTCATGTATATTGATCTTTACAAAGTTGAACATATGTTAAATTAACTTTAACTTCTGCACTTGTTATATGTGAGATACATATTCTATGTTGTTTATAATTCAAAATATTTAGAATTTAAGTTTATTTGTTTTCTGTGTAAAATGAAATAAAAAGTCAATCATTAACTGTCATTGATTTCTAAACATTTAATATATCTAAAGGTATCTTTATATGAGTAAAATAAAAAAGTGCCACTCCCAGAAAGTTAAACTAAAGGCTATATATAGGACCTGGGCCTAAATTCACTAAGCGGAGAGTTTGCTGGTGAATTTGAAAGGTGGTGAAGTTGCCCATAGCAACCAATCAGATTTGAGCTCACATTCTCCAGTATGCAAAATGAAACTGAGAGCTTGAATCTGATTGGTTGCTATGGGCAACTTCACCACCTTTCAAATTCACCAGCAAACTCTCCGCTTAGTGAATTTAGGCCCTGGTGCATTTGGGCCATAGTCAAACAATCAAAATGACTTTAGTATAATACAATATAAATATATGAGCCTATACAAAATGATTGTATAAATGCATATTTTATGTTTAAACATTTAGTTACATCCCATAATCCCGTATATTTGCTTCCATTTAGCAGAAATAATTCTTATTACCCCATATTTAGGCTTATGGTTTCATGCAGACAAGTAGTGATTTCCTTTTACTACTTTAATTTAGGGTATTATTTCTTGTAGATGAAAGTCCAATGATAAATAAGAGTCTGTAAACATAGATTATTTGTTATTTAATGTGTTATGTTATTTAATGTGTGTTTGATGCCATGTTTTTGGACTTTATACAATATTATCCTAGGATTTTTTTTTTTTTCAGAACTGTCACACTTCTTGGAAAACAAAACTTCTTAATACCAATTTTACAAAATATATTAATTCAAAAGTAACATTTACATTTAAAATTTTAAAGATTTGTCTTAATAAGTATAATAATTCTGCCAAAAATGTAACTATAGATGGCTATAGTGGTATGAATGGCCCATTGTAAACAGGCCCTATGTGGTTTGAAATGGTAGTAAGGAGAAAAGACTGAAGATGATGCACAGTCAAATATTGACAAAAAAAATTACATTTTTGAACAACATAATGTATATTTGTCAAAAAAACAGCATAGCTCATAGGTCAAGTTTGTGAAATTATTTTTTTGTCATGTATGGAGACAACAATATTAATTGATGTAGAATAACTTTTTTGGGGGGTACACAATGTTTAAATGTTGTTGTAATAAACAGATTTGGAGAAGGTACATTTTTAAAACGAAATTCATACAGATGAAGATGGGGCTAGTAATTTATGGTCACGCTAACAAGTCAACAAATATGGTTAAGTGTAATTTTTAAGTTTAAAAATATAATATGAAAAAACTTCATAGTAAATCCAAGTACAAAAGAGCCATGCCTCACTACTATTTTGTGAAACCCTGTCCCATTTAATATAAATTGTCCTTTATTGGACTTTACTGTCAATTTTCTGCACAGTTTCTTGATCTGACTCTGCTGTAATGTGCTCCCTCAATTCAGACCCCGCTGGCTCCTCTTCTTGAGTGTTTCTTGTATTTGTCTAGAATCTAGAGTCTAGAATCTGCTCCTCATGGACCAGACCAGCTGTTTTGGACAGGTATCTGTAGTCTGTGGTGTTTTGCTGGTGCCGGAAGAATGGTTCTTGGACAGAGGTAGTGAAGCTCATTAGAAGCAGTCTGATTATTTGGGTGCGGTTTGCTAGCTCTTGTCTCTTTTGAGACTCCATTGAGCATTCTTCTATTTCTGGGACCAATGTTGTGGTCTCTTAAACCCTTGCTGGGATGTTGCAGTTTTATTGGTTAAAGGCAAAATTGCATATAAATACATATACGCTTCCAGCACCACCCTAGAGTATTTTGACGCTTTTTTAAGTTCCATTCGTTTTTGGGGGAGGTGGAACCCTGTACATAAATCCCTAGCAACTCAAGGAAGGTGCTAGGAGAGTACTACTTATTCTTGTTTATTTTTCATTGGTTAAAGGGACAGATGGTTGATTTGACTTTGTTGGGAGAGATGGGGGATGTATATGAAGGGAGCCATGGAGAGATGGGGGATGTATATGAAGGGAGATATGGAGCTATGGGGAATCTATGAGGGTTGAAACAAAGCTGTGGGAGATATATGGAGCTATGGGTAGAGTATAGAGCTATGGGGACGATATTCATTTAATGACAAATTGGTATTTTGCCTAAAGCCCATGAATTTTTAATCCGGCTAATTATAATATAATGATTTTTGTGTATCGGCAAGAAAACAAAACCCAGATAATTTTGCATAATCTTTACTTGGAATATGCATAAGGACCATTGTTTTCTGTACATCTCATGCAAAGCAGTTGGGATTTATTTTTATGGTAAAAACTGAGTTTCCATTGCTCAAAAACAATAATAAACCCCATTACTCAGCACAATCTCCATTTATAACCATTCTTATACTGAATATATACACAAGATGGAGCGTGAAATGAAACTTCAGCTTTACAAGATTATATGCTTATACAAAGCAAATATGCAGAATACCTGGCCTCGATGTCATACAGATCATTGGTGATGGGATGTTCAAAAAAGAAAATGGAGACTCATGCTACACCTGTTTATGGCTCTTTATATTTTGACTGTCATGATCTGGGTCTACACAACAGTGTGGGCTTTAAATACAGACTGTGAGTCTAACACGACCCCTTCCAGTAGGTACAAAATACTCCACTCCTGCAATTCCAACTGTCACCACCTGGATATAAATGATGTTTGAAGACAGATTCAACATGGTTTTGCCCACTCTTGAAAATGTTTTCGATTGGAACAATGATTAGGTAATGGTAACATTGTATAATCATTCCAAATACACTGAATAGCTGTTAAAATAATTTAAGCCATGTTGTGTAACAGATCCCATAAGATCCACCTTAATTCCTTTTTTTCTCAGTTTCCTCATATGTTCCCCCCATCTTATCCCCAAATGCAATCATTCCATAATAAAGACTTTCAAGCCTGTTGGATCATGGGCATGTGCCCATTGTTTGGCTATGCTGGTGAGAACCTTGAAGTTGGCCAAATCACGTTTCACATTTTATATTTTGCTCCAGTAAGTGTTTCTAAGGGTCTTGACATCATCCTTATATACTTTAAATTACAGGGACATGTTATATAATAAATCGCATTGCCTGAATTACAGTTCACTGGGTCTATAAATAACAAGAGCTTGTTAGATTTTCCCCTAAATTGCTTATTTTTAGCAGTAATGGTTATTACATATTCATGGGTTGCTTGCATTATACACTGCTTTTCACTATTAGACGTGGCTGTTGTCTTTACCCTATCGTTGCATGTACTTCTGAATCATGTGACATTTGTTGTACCTACATCTGAATGTATATTATCCTCTTTTTTTATCTTACTGATTGCTCCAATAAGAAAAGTTTAAAAAAAAACCAACAAATTAGTGAATAGAAAAGAAAAAAGTGTAGAATTATGAGAAAATGATATATATATTTTTTAAAACATTCTGTGCCAAATATTTAATTTCTTTTTACCCTGATTTGTTATTTGTCCCCTTTTTGTGGTATAAAGTTGTATAAAATTTCAGTTAATTCCATTATTCATCATTTAATATCTTTAATATCATTATTTTTAAGTGTTTAATGAAAAATATTAGTTCATTATCAGTAGAATAAATTCACCTTTTTTTTAGAAATTTTTATTAGAGACCATAGAAGACATTTATACATACCAATTATATAAATGTATACTGTATGTACAATAATAAACAATATACCTCAACATGAGGATCTATATATATATAAATCATATCATATTTTACAATCTACATATTCTATTTCAAAATATACATGTAACTATATCTTATATAACCTAAAATAAAAATAGTGTAAAATATTTAATGTTCTCAAATCAATTATTTTCCTCTTTAATTCCACAGTTTTCAATAATCATTTGATCATAGTGTCTTAAAACAAGGTCTTTTGATTCAGAAAAGATTATAGATAATGGCCGCATCTTCAGAGGTACACACGACGAACATTCTCCCCTCTCAGAATCTTTCACAAAACTCTGGAAAAAAAAACAAAGACAGTGTGAATAACTCAGAGAATCATAATTGTTTTGTAATTTTATAATATCCAATATTCAATTTAGAATAGCATATATCTGGGGTTTACGTAATAATTGCCAAAATTTCAATATTTCTACTTTAGTTAAACAAATTTTTAAACAACTGTAGATAAACAATGCGTTTTACACTTTATGTAAAACTAAATAAATAAAGTGTGTTATGGAAATAAATTCAGACTAAACTCTAGATATACAAGATGATTTTTACCTTTATGTAGTCATAGTTTGTTGTCTTTGATGAATTTGATGGAGTTTGACAGGTTCCAACACACTGGTAGGCATTATACTTTTTGGGGTAAACAACCCAGTTATCCCATCCAATCTCAATGAAGTCTACCATCATGTCCACCTTCCTACATGACGGTTTTGGCTGCTCGGCTGTTAAGGAATTAGAATTTTTGAGGGTTGTTTGCACTTCAGGAAATTTGGTTCTTTTGTTTCTACGGAGTCCAGACAGCTTTGCAAAGTCAACTGACATTTTATGAATTAAACTTGGAGACCTGTTTTCAGATAAAGACTTGTCTTTGGTGTAAAGCACAATGATGGCTTGATTTGCAGTAATCTTATGATCTACATTTGTGTTGTATTCCAAATGAGAAATTTCAGCTTCTTTTCCAGACACATGTATTAATGGTGCATTTCTTTTTCCATGGATGACCAGTTTATTTTCTTTTTGAAGATATTGTTCCATCATCTTGGTGATATTGAAGATTTTCCAAGAAGAGTGTTGTTTAACAGAGATATTTGTCATAAAGGATCCCAGGAAAAGTCTACTATGTCCAGGCTTGGCGTGGTAGATATCTAATGCAACATTGTTGGTTTCCGGAATAGTTGGAAAATGAACTCTAAGTTCAGCCAGTCGTAGATCATCAGTTTTTGAGATAGTAGATAGGTCAAACATAATTGTCCAGTGATTATTGTTTACAGTGCAATCTGAAAGGGAGTAACACAATTTAATATGAGTACACACAATTCCAGTAAAAGTACATTATTGTATATATATAAAAAAAACATTTTGTCCATTTTCAAAAACTACAGTAGACATAATATATCAACATAAATTTATGACCATTTGCTTAAAATTTAACATAGCACATACAAAAACATGTTTATAAGCGTAAATACTCAAATGTAAGGCTATAATAAAGTACTGTACTTACGTTTTGCAGGAAAACTTTGGACAGTGTCTGATTCATCCAATATTTGATTTTCTGGTCTGGGTAGATCCTTGTTTTTCCCTGTTAATGACTGATAAAGATGCATCATATATGGAGGAATCTTTACTTCCCGCAGAGGACTCTTTTCTGTTGGAGGAGAAATTCTAGATCGTTTCTGCTCTGTGAGAATAGATGGCCTCCCCAGTACAAAGCAGATGGACATAAAGTATAACATTATCTTCAATGCCATGTCTTAAGGTAGCTTCTGCTCAATGTATTGTTCAGATAGAGCTCAGGAGATGCTAACTGCTTGGATGGTCTCCAAGACTGAGATACAGCTTGAGGAATCACTGAGTTTATATAATGCTGAAGACTGGGCTATTCATTACCTTCACACCTTACTTGATCTATATAATAAAGAATTAAAGACTCACCAGTCAATTAACATTATGTTTATTATGCTAATGATCTTAGTCATGCAATGTAAGCCTTCAAATGGTTTTGGTGTAAAAAAAAAAAAAATACATTTTTTATTAATAATAAAATATAAATTGAAAATACTTTTCACTTTTTATTCAGCTGTAAAAATACATTGAAACAATATTGTAATATTATACTTTTTTATATAAGTATTTTATATTAAACATATTAAATAAGAGTTTATTTAAAAATTATTTAAATGTATTTCGTGAAAAGCTTTGTATTTATGTATTGCTAAATATTTTAATGGTTTTATTTTACTGGGAATACCTAATGGATTACAGCAGCAGATTTAGAAGCACATGATTTAGATAACATAACAACACAGAAATATTTTTTTCATTTGACATATTTATAGGTAGTGCTTACTAAGATTAAAGGTTTAAATTAGTGTTAATGTAATTTGTATTGGCAGCTTGAAAGATAATATATCAGTACTTCTATTCCCAACAAATGACTTGCTCCAACTTGCCTGAAATTGAGGAAATGTGGTGAATTATTTACCAATCAGCAGTAAAGGATATAACAGGAATTGCATTACTTTTTTCTTCTGGAAAATGTAGTTATTGACTTTCCAAAAAATTACTTTTTAGATGTCTTGTTAATTATAATTCAGCTTTTTGTTCATTTGTGACTTTAAAACACAATATTTATATCACATATAAAAAACTAGTTTATAGTTAAAAATAATTTGTGCCATTTAGACACAATATGTTTATCAAATATAAATAATGGTTTTATACTAATATATAATATATATTTTTTTATAAAATATAAAACAATACTTAAATAAAAGTATGTGTTCTTTTCCTATGTGAATGTGTATTCATGGCTGATAATAAAGAAGGAAACAGTAATGATTCTTGATTAATGGTAATACACATAATATAAGTACAAACTGAAGCCATTTCCTTTACCTGCTGTTACTCTGACATTTTATTTACTTTGATCCAGTATCACTTAGGCTTATCCAGTATCACTTTATTTGATATTGTGTTGTGTAATGCAATGCTTGGTTCTGACACCTACAATTTCATACATCAATGGATTAAAGCATTATGTTTATTTACTTCACATATTTATTGATGTTTAATGACATTTATGGAAATAAGGTTTCAATAAATGTTGGTGTTATTTGTTTTGTGAAATTAAAATTCCTTTTTTTGGGAAATATTATGTTTATTACTATGAAAAGTAACTTGTAACATTTTAACTTTTTACTCATAGCAACTTCTTCAATTTATTTGTGTTATATATGATACAATATATAAATATTAACAAAGGCCTCTGTGTGACTCATATTAGGAGGCTCATCCAGAGTTGTGCATCATCCTGCGAAAATGTGTGTGTGCATAAAGTTAGACACACTGTCCACCTGACTGTGCATCTGTCTGCTCAGCGCTAGTGAACCAGGCTACTATATACTATACTCCGGCATATCAAAAATGAGTTTCAATGCTGCAAATACAATCATTTATAAAGCCACTTAAATCCATAGGAAACTGCAGAGAATGTGGCTGTAGAAGTCACAGCCTCTATGCATACTGCATCAACTGCAAGGGAACAATCTGCCCTTTTTCTCAGCCATATGTAATATGTTATTAAGTGAAGAAATTTTTAGAAATTGTCTTGAAATTGTACTTATCCTTGCTATGGTAGGTCTGTGGTTTATTCTTCCAGATAAGGAGTGATAATAACCTGATATAAATCTGATAAGTGTTATCTAACAATGTTAGAGTTTAGTCGATTTTAAAGGAAAAAACTATGTTATAAAAGTTCCAATCATAAAACTCATTGGGACAGTTAATTACTTTTTTCTGTGTAAATAAAATATTTAAAACTTGCTAAAACTCTAAGAGTTATAATGACTGAAGATGAATGATAAGTTCTTCATAATTGTAGTCTTCATCAGTATATTAAACATATTTTATCTCTACATTTCTAACAATAACACCACCAATATAAGATTTATTGAATTTAATACATATAAAAATTGTTAATTGTATGTTTATTTTCCAAGACTTTAAACAAACATAAAAAGCAGACAATATTAATTATAACATACAAGATGAAAGTTAGTGATTAGTGACTTGTTAGAAATTTGTGTTGAGAGATGATGTTGCCAAACCCATGTCTAATAACAGTAATACTGGTCAGTATCTGTGTGCAATAAGCATAACAATAATTTGACTTCCTCTGAATCCATCATGGTTTTCCACAGGTGTTGTAACTGTACTCTGTATTATTTTCAAGTCTGGATCTGGTCCAGAATCAACAAAGATTGTAATGAAAAGTCCCCGGGATTCAGACACAAGGGTTGTTGAGGGTCTTGCTTTGATAAACACCGTGATACACACTTCTGTCTGGTTTTTTCCTCTAGTGAATAGGTTTTTTTAGTATTAGCAAGCTTATTTAAACTACTTTTGGCTCACTAGTCAGTTAACATAGATTTAATGCATAATACACCTAACTTGGGTTTTTACAAAAATCTCATATAAAATAAAACTATAATAATCAATTGATAATTAAGACATGTATAATACACACAATAACAATGGGTAAAAGCTTTAATGTGCATCATCAATACATTGCATTCACACATATAATAATTACAGTAAAAACAAAATAAAATATATGTATAAATGAATTCTTAAATTATTATATAATAAGTTTTAGAAAAATTCCTTCATTTCAGAATCTGTTAAGCCTCCTGGAAGTACGTATGTACCCATATCATAAATCTTTTTCTCCAGTGATCGGTAATTAAATTATTTCCATAAAATAAAGTTTAGGAATTCAGGTTTGTGATTTAAAATGATGACACACTAAATGATGCTTTTATTTTTTTTTTAGCATTGGTTTATATTTTTATTTTATCACTCTGACCCCAGAGCACGGCCACCAAATGAAGATATGAGCCATTGGCCGTGCAAACCCCGCCAACATGTGTCCAGAGCATTAGGAGAAAATCTAGCCGGGAAGGAACTAGAAACCATCTAAAAAATATATTATATTCTCTTTGATCCATACACACAAAGACGAGAAGGCTACATTATCGTTAACAGCATCCCAGTTGTCAGACTCACTTAGGCTAATCCAGTATTGTGTGTAATGCTAAGCTAGATTCTGGTATCTACATTTTCATACATAAATGGATAAAAGCATGAAAGCTTTATTTATTGATGTTTAATTACATGCATGGAAATTAGATTTCAATAAATTTTTATCATCATAGAAACTTCTTCAATTTATTTGTGTCCTGTGATCATTTATAAACCCATTTAAACCCACAGAAAACTGCAGAACTTCAGCAGTCACAACCTCAACTGCAAGAGAACAATCAGCCCTTTTCTCTGCATCCCATCCATGCAAAAACACATCTTCTGATAGTACGTGCTCTAGGTACGCATTCCATGTGCGTCTGAAAATCTGCATTAGCTCCTAAATGTTTAGACTGGATAATAGCATCAATTGTGTTTTTGACAAATAGCCAGCAAACTATTTGTAATAAGTTATTAATTAAAGATTTTTTAGCGACTTGAAATTGTACTGAATGTTTCCCTAGTCCTTGCCATGGTAGGTTTGTGGTTTATTGTTCCTGGCAAGGAGTGATATTAATATTAATGTGATAACTGTTACCTTACAATCTGAGTTTAGTTGTTTTTAAATAATAACCTATGCTATAAGAATTCCCATCATGTCCATCATAGTAACAGTTATGAGTCCAAGTATTATTTTCTAAGAGGAAAGTTACACCTGGGTAATACCTTTATGATGTGCAGGGGAGGTAAATGTCTGTTGGAAACAGTATTAGAGTTAAGAGATGATGTTTCCAGCACAAGTCTAATAAAAGTGTGACAGTAACGCTGGTCAGTATCTGTGTGTAATAAGCATAACAATAATTTTACTTCCCCTGAATCCATGGTTTTTCCCAGGTAACTTCCCTCTATTATTCTCAAGTCTGGATCTGGTCCACAATCAACAAAGAAAAGTCCCCGGTATTCAGGCCTAAGGGTTGTTGAGGGTCTTGCTTTGATACACACTTCTGTCTGGTTTTTCTCTCTAGTGAAAAGGTTTCATAGTATTGGCAAGTTTATTTAAACTACTTTTGGCTCACTAGTCAGTTACCATAGATTCAATGCATAATACACATCTAACTTGAGCTTCAGAAAAATCTCATATATAAAATCAAACTATAATAATGAAATGATAATTAAGACCTGTATAATACACAAACAACAACATATGAAAAACATTTCTGAATATAAATAACACTGGGGAAAAGTTTTTAATGTCTGATCAAATAAACAATGGGCTGTATGATGAACTACAAAGATCAGTTATATATGTGCAACATCAATACAATGCATCCACACATATAATATTTACAGTAAAAACCCATTCTTTAATTACACAAAATATATGTATAAATCAATCATGAAACTATTATATACAAAGTTTTAGGAGAATTCTTCATTTTATAATAGTAATAGTATAATAGTATCTAAGCCTCTAGGAAGTAATGTACCTTTATCATAGATCTTTCTTAGTTGCGTTTTGCAGGTTCTTGTGAAATGTAATATTTTATCCAGTGGTTGGTAACTAAAATATTTCCACAAAAGAAAGTTTATGAATTCAGGTTATATATGTGAATTAAAATGATGACACACTGAAGGATGCTTTTATATTTTTTAGGTGTTCAACCCACCCAGTGTTGGTTTATATATAATTTTTAGAGCTACAGATAATCATTTTCTTTTGCAGTTATGGAAGATCTATAAAAATTTTCAGTTATGGAAGATCTATAAAAAAAGGGATATTTAGTATTTGAATAATGGTACTCCTCATAAAAAGATTTCTTATGGGATTTTTGCCAATGAAACCTTCAGATTCCCTGTTTATTGATAGTACTTTCTAATTTTATTAAAAAGAAAGTATTATTTATTTTATTTATTTTTTAATTTATGGACTTAATACAGTATTTTCTACTTATTTCATATTTTTCAATATCAGATTCTGAATATCTATATTAACAAACCATTCATTCATACTTTGTGATTCAAAGATGATTTTTTTTTTTTATTTTATTTCAAAGATGATTTATTTTATTATTTATTTCTTTTCTATGGTGTCTGTCTTTTTTTCATTGTCTTGTTAAATCCTTAAAATAAAAGGTTGTAACTGTGTAATGGTTTTGAAGCACCACAAAACACGTTCCACGCCCCTTTTCTCATTTGCATATGCGCTTTTAGCAGGGCTAAGTCCTGCTAATTGCAAGCGCTGCCTGCACCATGTCTGGGCATGGTGCAGGCTTAGCGCAGAGGGGACCGAGGAAGGTAATGTCCTATGGACAATTACCTGCCTCATTACCTGTAAAAAAAAGTAAAAAATAAAGTAAATATAATAAAAAAAATAAAATATTACATAAAGTGTATCTGGTTTTTTTATTATTATTTAACTAATAATTGATTTATTTATATTTTTTGGAGTACCGCTGCGAGTAATCACTGGCAGAGGCTCTGGACACAGCGTCCGGAGGCTCTGCGTTTTTTTAAATAGCGCAGGGAAGCGGGGCATAAGGCCCCTCTACCTGCGCTCTATTCAGAGCTGCACTTTTGCTGCCAATAACCCTGAATCAGGTCCCAGGTCCTTTTAGTCTAAAAACTAGAGACTTTTCAGAAACATTTTTGCCAATTGCATTAATATAATAAATGCGTTTGATACAGTTTTGCACTCTGTGCTGACATCATGTGTATTCTTTTGTTAACTGGCCTATTGGTCTTCCGAAATTATAAATAATACTAGACAGTCTCTTACTTTTTTACATCTTTTTGTGAACTTCTAACCAGCAGGAAATAATCTGGTCATTTTGTAATTGGTATGTAATTGGATGTCATGGTATTTTGGTGATTCTCTAATATATGACAGGTGGATTAACAGAATTACTTTCACAATGATTTATTTTTGTATTATTTCAAATGTATAATGTCACTATAAACTCATCATACTAATGATAAGTGGTTCTGTAAAATATTATATATTATTATTCTTTATTCTGATTAATCAAGTCAGAGGCGGAACTAGCAAGCTATGGGCCCAGGTGCAAAAAATATGGCTTGGGCCCCCTCACTAAACCCCACCCTCCCCCCCAACCCAAAAAAAAATAATAAACAAAAGATATATTCTCTTATTAAAATAAATACATACTAAAATAAATACTGGAAACCTGGGAGTACCGTGACACATGACTTGGTGCTTGATCCTTCCTCAACAGGCACCCCAGCTATAGCAAATAGAGTAGACAGTGAGTGCCACTACTTGAATATTATATATATTTTTTTTTTTGTTGTTGTTGTTTTTTTGGTTTTGTTTTCTGGAACAGACATTCTCCAAAAAAACATGAAAACTTGCCTCCAATAAATTGATAATAGAATGCCAAAATTCAAATAGAGTTATTCAGCCAGACTTCATATAGTGCAGAAATTCAAATATTCAAAGAATATTCATTCATCACTTCATAGTGATCAGTACCGACGTTTCATACAAAGTGCAATAAAATGACAATGACATTGTCA